>MEHQ01001693.1:0-58362 GCA_008828725.1 Saccharina japonica | reverse complement strand
CCCCCCCCCCCCCCCCCCCCCCGTCCTGAACCAGCACCAACCATTTATGCTCCATGCAATCCCGATATCCCTTGGTTGGCGATCATGTAGAATTATCCAAGGAACATAGGATAAACTCTGAGACCTCAGCGCTCGTCACATGTCCGTCAGCAAAATTCTGGGACCTCAGCCCTCCACCAGGTGCTACCCTACCACCCCTGACTAAACAATCCTTGATACCACCCGAAATGTTCAGAATTTTTCGCCCTTATTTCCCCGAAAAAAAAACATGCTGACGTCGACGTGGATTACACAATCCCCCCAGCAGATAGATGAGGGTGTCCTTCAGAAAGAGGCAGTCCTTGATACCAGGTACCAGCATAACTTGCGCATGATACTCACGGCAACGTTTTTTTTTTCTTCTCCTCCTCTTCTTGTACGATATGATATATAATATGTATTCCTTTCCTTTTTACCCGCACAAAAATATTGTGTCCCCGTGACTCCGCCCTCAACCAATCCGACCTCTTTCATTCCACACTTAATTGTCACGCCACGGCCCACGATTATTTCTCCATGTATGTGATGGCGGTGAGAAACAAAAAAAACTGAATAGCACATATCCCTTGCCCATCTTCTCCTACACGATTGTCGTCTCGCCAACTCTCCCCCCCCCCCCCCCCCCCCCCCCCCCCCCCCCCCCCCCCCCCCCCCCCCCCCCCCCCCCNCCCCCCCCCCCCCCAGAGCCCACTCCTCATTCCTCCCCACAACCACGCGTTGCTGTTCTACTCCCGAACCAGCTTCGACTGCTCGACATCTATTGTCAGACAGGCGGCGGCACACACACGTCCTCCGCGTTGCGCTTTCTTTCGTGGAAAGGCGTTCGGGCAAAAGAGGCAGGATTCTTCATTGATGCCAATCCGGCGACGATAATCATCTCGACGACCATTTGCCTCTTCTCTCGAGACTGCCCCGCGCTCCGCAGTACGTACGTAAAACATTCGCGAGGCTTGGGGGAGAGTACTGTTGTTGTTTCCCATCTTGCCGTACGGTATATACGTATTTTACGAAGAACGCAAAAAGGTGGTAAGACATGACTCCAGCGCGTGATGCGAGTAGCCGGCTCGGTCCCTCGCTCGCCATGTTCTCGTCCTTCTTCCTGATGGGGCTGTTCGTCAGCGCTCTGGGGCCGGCGGTCCCCTCCCTCGCCCGCGATGTCGGCATCGAGGAGGTTTCCTTCGGCACCGTCTTTTCCGTCCGGGGACTCGGACACCTGCTGGGATCGTGGGCTTCATCTCTCACGTGAGTGACCTTGGTTCCTATGTCAAACGCGTACGTACGTAGCAGAGAGGGGTATATTATGCGCACAGCAGTACGTAGCGTTTGGGGGCGGTGTACGTCGATAGGCGGCAGTGGCACTGTAAAGTTGGGGGTTATGTTAGAAAGTAGTCTATTTTTTTCGATAGTGGCAATGTCGGTATGACTGGGGGGCGGGGAAGGCAGTATATATATATTATATATATACTATATATGCCGCTCAGATACATACCTTCCAGCTGGGATTTATTTTATTTTTATATATTTTGTATTGCGAGAACAACTGTGTCACAGCCAACTTAACTACACACACGTTTGTGGGTCTACAGATAGAGAAAAAAAAATGGAATCAAAGATAGGTAGACTCTCGTCGCAGTGGATTGGATTGCACCGCATGCGTACGCGGCGTCGCGTTTAGAAAACACGCGCACGAGGGCGCCCTGTTAGAGATGCCGGGTCTCGACGCAGCAAATGTTTGGCGTCTTCTTCAACTGTTTGTAATGCGCTCGCTGGTTGACCGCGGCTTAAAATGAAGCAAAGCAGTGTCATTATTTGTTTGGATCTGTTAGGTAGACTAGATTCTAAAGGCTCTACCGAAAACAAAAACGCAAACAATTAACAAACCTACCGGATTCAATAATGTCTTCGAAGTAAGTCTCGTATATACGATGATCCCAAAAGTTGACGAGATCCTACTACGTTATACCACCAGCTACTACCTGGTATCTGGTACACAATATCTGGTAGTCTGTACAGTAGTAGTGCTTTAGGTCTGTGTACAGGCACGATGCATCGGTATTAATACTGGGCGCAATGTCGCTATGAAGAGTACCAGTGGTTGATTTAGGTTATTCTCCGCTTACAAGCTGCAGACGCCTTGAGCAATCTCGTGATCGTGGGTCTTCTGTAGGAGAGCAGGCCATGGGTTTATACATGCAACGCAGAACCACCGCAGAACAGGCAATGGGGTTGTTCGTCGGGTACGTACGAGTAGCCCTTTTAGTTTCCTCCAAAGGCAGGTGGCTTACTATTAGTGGGGAGCTCCTCAGGCGAGGAGCTCAGAAAATGTACTGTATACAGGTGCACCTCCATCGTATACGGCCATCGCGAATCCCGGGGTCGATTCCCCCCGGAGTGTCAACCAGAGGCACAGAAAATCATCCAGACCCACCATAGTTATGTCATACGAAGTAGTACTTGGTCTACCGGTAGGCGTCAGGGATGCACCATGGGAGAACGCTGTCGAATCTGCCGGGGGGTCGTTCGGCCGCCCCCTCTTTGGTTTATATATTGTCTCTGAAATAAAGTAAAATCCGCTTCGAAACTCATTATATTGTCTACAGTACGCGACAGATGCTAAGAATCTGGTAATTAAGAATTTGAGACGGAGATTTTGGGGGGAACACTAAGAATACGATATCTTTGTACTGAAAATAGTGTAGAACACACCCAGTCTTACGTAAGAATTCCAGTCTGGCCTAAGATTAGAGATTGTTAGCATCTATCTGTCGTATACTGTGTTATTACCGGGGGGCATACATACGTAGTAAATATGGACCAAATATTGAGAGTAAAAAATAGGGAAATATATCGGTTTTTGTGTGTACCGTAAGTCCTACCTGGTATTTACTATGGTCCCCCGTAATCGCTAGAGTCATTACTTACTTCACCATTATTAATTCCATCCACCCCTACCACCCTGTTCGAGTTGTAAAGGAGAGAAGAAACGAAAGCATAAACACTGTGTATCATGGCGGTATATAAATACTTTGGCACTTATGGAAGTAGCACCTGCAACAATAGAGAAAAACAAGAAGAAAAAGTGTCTCAATTTGTTTTTGCTCACGACCAGGGTATATACCCTGGCAACTTCGCCCGGTCCTTCCGCCTCTCGGGAAGCTTGGGATAAGTTTTCCCGTTTCCCGAGCAACATCCGTTATGCCACCTCTATTGCGGAGGACCATAGTAAATAGGACCAAGTGACTGTTAGTAAAAATAGGGAAGTGTATAGGCTTTTCTGTGTACCGTAGGTCTTATTTACTAGTATTTACTATGGCCCCCCGTAATGTAGATGTTATCTGAATGCACACCCCTCGTTTTTTTTAGTTGATACAACAATGGCGCATTCTGTCCTGCCCGGGTAGTTGCCCGCTGGTTTGTTCGTCCTCTATCTCTCTCTCTCTATATGTATATTCCGTGTTCTTCAAAGGTGAACACGTGAACACTACAGTAATTAATGCCTTTGAATTAGTACCAGGTATGAATTCAATATAAAACATGTCGTTGAATTATCGTAAGTAAGCTCCGGTGAATTTGCTAAACGGGGATCGAAGGTGAATACAACTAATTGATGTCTTGAATTCTTATAGTGTAAATACAAAAAAAACGGCGTTGTATTATCGTGAGTAAGCTTTGGTGAATTAGCAAAACGGGAACCGGGTATATATAGGACGCTCAAGTCCACGCCACCCGCACTAAGGATGATATTGTATGGCCACCCCTCGTGCGCGGTGGCGGGTAGTGGTGGCGACCGTGGGGCCGGAACGGTCACGCGCTGTCATGGAAAAAACGACGGCTTACGCAACGACACACGCGCTACGATGACAGAGAGGTAGACTCGTGCTACTACAACAGAGGTATACCTTATTTTGGCTCAAACGCTTTCTGGACGACGGGGCTCCTCAATAACCCAAAATCATCGAATTCCCATTCTAGTCTTGCAGAATGTTTCACTTTATACACTTAGGCCGGGGGATTGGTCATATATATTACGTAGCACTTTTATTTTCCTCCAGAATCAGTTTTTGGGGGCCAAGTATAAATAAAAGCCCCTCAAGTGACAACATCCTCAGAAAAATCATGGCGCACCTCATGGTGCACCTCTATCATACCGTAGCATGCCTCGGTAGAACAACCACCCTTTTTTTTTTTTTCGCTGAAACGTTTTCGGAATGAAGGCGTTCCTTAACCCCCGAAATTCGTCGGAATTTCATCATTTTGTGCTGCAATACAGTAGTACAGGACACCTAATAAGAAACAAGCTTGTAAGAAAGCCACAGGCTGAGATTTAGGTTGAAATGAAGAAATTCGGGAGTCGACGCGTGCCTATTCTTGGCTGAATCGTTTTCTGAACGATCGGGCTCCTTAACCCAAATTCGTCGGACATTCATTTTTGTGACGAAAAATGTTTCAGAGTATACTTCGGTCAGGATATTTCTCATCCGGCAGCACTTTTATTTTCCTCCAAAATCATTTTTTCGGTGAGGTATGACGCTCCTTAAGCGAGAAGCTCAGAAAAAACACGGTGCACCTCTATCGTAGCACGTGTCAGTCGCTATCTTAGAATTGGTGTAGAAAGCACCCTCTCTCAAACGAGAAATCCCTCTCTCGAATACGAAATTCAGCCTGGACCAGATTTCCTGTTCCTTGTTATTAGGTGTCCTGTACTGCATATTTGTCAAGTCTACAGTCAGGCCATGGCATTCTTCATCGGGTACGTACGTAGATCGTAGCATTTTTCTTATATTTTCCCTCCCATAACCAGTTTTGTTTCTGGGGGTTGAGGAATAGAGCTTTTGTTATTATAGCTCCTCACGTGACTACCCTTCAGGGGAAAAAAACATGGTGCATCTCCTCTACCCAGAGGGTTTACGGCAGGTACTGAGGTCTTGCACGTTTCAGCCCAAACTGTTTCCTACTGACTGACGCGGATAGCTTCTTAACCGACAATCCAGCCAATACATATTTTTTTAGATCCGACACGTATCTATCAACACGCTTATTTGCATGCATGCCTATGTATGTATCTACAGTAACCGGTCGATGGGATTGTATATGTAGTCCCCCCCCCCCACGATATACGTATAGGTTGGATTGACGTCGGTTGACAACGACGCTGTAAAATACGCCTCTCACTGCGTGAGTTAGACAACCAGGGTACCGTTGTTTTTTTTGTTTTTTTTTTGCGGTCACCAAAGCTGGCGGTCTTGTTAGATCATTTGTGCGGGGTGGAGAAGCTTCGCTCCGCACAAGGGGAATGGTCGTATCAAGTAGTGCGTATATGGTAAGGCACCCGCGAGGCAGTTACATAGCTGTCTCAGGAAGTGACCACACCAGAAAATAAATTAACTCATTGAAGCTGTCGTCCATATGCAAGTCCGCCTTAGAGGCGGTTTTTAGCAGGATGCAGCTCACCCTCCATGCGACTCGCCCAATACCTCACGGCGCTTCGCGCTTGGTGCAAGCAATGTCTGTCTGGTTGGTGAAAACCCAACGTGCTCCGTCCTGGCATTGTAGGGATGCGAGGGTCTATGGTCATATGACTACGGCCGTGCACGACATGAGTACACCCCCCCACCCCCACGGTTGGTTGCCGGGGTGAGGTATAGAGAGCTCCTATACTGTAATCAAGCGACACCACCTTCAGAATAATTAGGCGCCACCCCTAAGAGGCAATTAAGGCACTCTTACTTGCATGCCTATGTATCTACAGTAACCGGTCGATGGGGTTGTATACGTAGTCCCCCCCCCCCACGGTCGGTTGCCGGGGTGAGGTGTAAAGCTCCTATACTGTAATCAAGTGACACCACCCTCAAAATAATTAGGCACCACCCCTAAAAGGCGAGGCACGCGTCCGAGGGTAGATAGAGCTTGATGTTCAGAATTGGCGACGGTGCAAGATGTGTGCACGGCGTCGGTTCTCGATCCGCTGGACGAGGGGAGGGGAGTGTCGGGGTGTGTCTAACTCTTGGCGAAATATCTAACAAGAGACAGACGGTGGCAGCAGGAGTGTGCGGGACAACTATATCATTGTATGATAATCAGTGTGAGAGGGACTAATCTTCATACTTCGAAGTATGATCATATTATAGACACACCTGTGTACAGTAAATAAAGCAGATATATGCCAAATAGTTGCCACTTCGAAAGGTATACCCGAATTTCCTTGTAACCATTGGGATTGATGGTACACCTGTGTGAAGTACATCCGACACAACAGCGACGACGGTACGTTGCACCTATCTGTGCAGTAAAAAGAAACGAGCAATAAGAAAGGCAGGCTGGGATCTACAGGAAAGCAATACATTATTGAGTCGTTATGGAGTCGTTACACTGAAGTTAGTGTAGAACGTATATATATATATATTATATATATATATGCCCATTCCCATAAATGAAACCTAGTCTGGACCACAGCTTTCCCCTTTCTTATTTCGTTACCGGTATCAATATGTGGTCCTGTGCTGTATTAAGTAGGGTTGAGAGGCATGCTACGGTAGAGGTGTACCGTGTTTTTTCTGAGCATGGTCACTTGAAAAGCTCTAGACGTCACCCACACAATGACTTTGAAGGAAACTAAAATAATAGCTACGTAGCCGACGAACAATAACCTGGCTTAGGGCCCATATTAACGAGTACAAAATAAATTCAATTTGTGAAAAAATAAAATTAAAATACGCTTTTCATTGGTCAACACACGCACCAGCACCAAAGATTAGGATCTTGGGGTATAATCTTGGGTGGTGGTGCGGGTGCTGACCAATGAAGAGCGGATTTGATTTTTTTTTTTTTCCAAATTGATTTTGTTTTTTCATCGTTAAAACGGGCCCTTAAGTGAACAATGAAACCTATCGCAACAAAAAAAGAAAAATCCGATGATTTCGGGTGAAGACTCGTCATTCAGAAACATTTTCAGCCAAAAAGTACTATAGAACCTCTATCCTATCGTACCACGCGTCTTGATGCTATTATACACCGTGAAGCGTGTTAGCCCAGCCAGACGACCGAAGGGAGAGTGCTGCCCCATTAGCTCGACGAAAAACCGACGAGGAACAACTATACCGTGGCAAGGAGAGGAGGGGGATGGCGACACACCATCCTGCGTTGAGACCCCAGTAGCACTGTAGTATTAAGACGAATGCTACGATAGAGATACACCATGTTTTGCCTGAGCTCCTAACTTGAGGAGCTCCCTACCTGCCCCGAAAAAATAATTTAGAGGAAAGTCAAAGTGCTACCCGATCAACAATCCCATGAGCTATAGGTATACTATGGAATATTTGGCAACACAAAAATGATAAGAAGTCCGACGAATTTGGGTTAAGGAGCCCGATCATCCAAAAAACGTTTTTTTTTGTCAAAATGTTGCCACCACTATCGTTGCACGAGTCTTAAGTAGGTTGGTGTTACACACCGTGAAGCGTGTTACCCCCGTCAGACGAACGAGGAGAGCGGAGGGGACAGCTATGCCGTGGCGAGGAGAGAAAAGGCGGACGACGACAACCTCCCGGGAATTGGGTTGAAACCTCGGATCTTAGTTTCGACGGAAGAAGAGCGAGGAACGTAAAGCCAACCAATCAATCAATCAATCAATAATGGTCTACAGCGAGATGGGCAAACGTACTGGATTTTTTCCCCCGGTCTCATACTGACACCAACTAACTCTCTGCCCGCGCTTGCATATTAACTCGTAGCAACGCTATAACCCCCGAACAGTGTACCGCCAACTACTAATTACTTCTCATCGTACTCGTGTGGGTCATTTTAGTTCACAGCAGTCGCCCATGTCGCATCGTGTCTCGACGCATGCTACGATAATAGAGGTGCACATGTTTTTTTTTCTGAGCTCCTCACTTAAGGAGCGTCACACCTCACCGAAAAAAAAAAGGATTTTCGGAGGAGAATAAAAGTGCTGCCGGATGATAAAATCTCCTGACCGAAGTATAGTCTGAAACATATTTCGTCCCACAAAAAATGAAAAGTCCGACGAATTTGGGTTAGTATGGAGCCCGATCGTTCATAAAACGATTCAGCCAAAAAAAGGTATACCTCCTCTACCGTAGCACGCGTCTCATCAATATGCTAAGACTCTGCTACTCTCAAGATTTGCCCCCACTTAGGGCCCGTTTTAACGAAGAAGAAAAAAATTCAATTTGGAAAAAAAAAATCAAATCCGCTTTTCATTGGTCAACACACGCACCAGCACCAAAGATTAGGATCTTGGGGCATAACATTTGGTGCTGGTGCGTGTGTTGACCAATGAAAAGCGAATTTGAATTTTATTTTTTTCCAAATTGAATTTATTTTGTATTCGTTAATATGGGCCCTTAGCGAGAGCATCGAAACGGCAACTCGAAAATGGGAGCGTTCAATACGTGAAGCCTGTACTACTCTCAAGATCCTGCCCACACGTAGCGAGAGCGTCGGAACGGCGACTCCAAAAATGGGAGCGTTAACCTTATTTTCTCGTTCGTTGCGCCGCATGAGACGAGAAGGCGTACTACAACTACTGTAGCACGGCAGAACACCCAGACCGGGTGGCAAAAGCCAACTACCCGGAGCAAGAAGGCGTGACAGAGAAGGCCTGTCACCAATGTCTATTATAGCGATAACAATAGTTGACCACACCTGCTGCACGAGCATATTTGCCGTGTGTTATATAGTTTGTATTCTGAGCCAACGAAGGCTCCATGGAAAACTAGCCATTGTGTATTGTTCGGAGTCGCGACTATACTGCCACGAGGGAACATACAGTAGTAGTATTAAATAGCAGTCAGGAATCATAATCAAATTACGGTTACCGTAGTAACTTTAGACAGGGGAATATACCGTTTTTGGGGGTATTTCCTAGGTTGTGATTATACCCGCCCCCCCTCTGCCTGGTTGGTGAAAACCCAACGTGCTCCATCCCGGCATTGTAGGGATGCGAGGGTCTGTGGTCATATGACTCCGGCCGTGCACGACATGAGTACACCCCCCCCCCCCCCCCCCCCCCCTGGTGTGGGGGGGGCGACCCCCCCCCCCCCCCCTCCCCCGTGCTAGTTGTGGGGAACAGCGCCAGCGGAGCGAGGCAGGTTTGGCGGAGACCGTCACAGTTTGAGCTGAAACGTCTACTGTACGTATGTATGTATTACGACACGTTTAAGAGAAAAAACTGAGCATGCAACAAGAAGAAGAGGGTATACAACAGTAATGACAGATAGTACTGTAGATATATACAATTTAGCAAAAGGGGGAGAACGTTGTGTCTGGTGGATAATGGAAAGTTAATTAAGTTAGCGAACAGTATGTACACAACAAGACTTTGATAAATAAAATATGAAAAAAAAACAAAATAATAAACACCACCAAAAAGTAGTCGAGTTCGGCCTAAACAAGCGTCCGCCATCATCACACATATTATGTACTGTAGTCAACATGAAGCTTGCGAATCGAGCTGCCACACCGCCATACTCCAGCCAACACGGCATTATGGCATTACTGCTGCCGCCCCCCCCCCCCCCAAGTCTGCTCTTGACTTCGTGTTGCTTCTTTGGCGTAGCGCACATGGCTCCTCGCTTTCCACAGCAAATTTACACTATAGGCCCGCAACACCCATTCTGACCGAGGCTGACACCTTGCTAGCAGTGCGACACCAACAATGACCATGTGGTCTGCGCCGCGTGCTATACGACGGAGGTATACCTTTTTTTGGCTGAAACATGTTTTGAATGATCGGGCTCCTTAACCCAACACCGTCGGAATCTTCATTCTTGTTTTGTGTTGACGATGGAGGTATACCTTTTTTTGGCCGAAACAGTTTCTGAATGATCGGGCCAACACCGTCGGAATTTTTAATTCTTGTGTTGTGTTGACGATGGAGGTATACCTTTTTTTGGCTGAAACAGTTTCTGAATAATCGGGCTCCTTAACCTAACACCGTCGGAATCTTCATTTCTTGTTTTTTTGTGTTGACGATGGAGGTATTCCTTTTTTTGGCCGTGAAACAGTTTCTGAATGATCGGGCTCCTCAACCCAACACCGTCGGAATTTTCATTCTTGTTTTGTGTTGACGATGGAGGTATACCTTTTTTTGGCTGAAAAAGTTTCTGAATGATCGGGCTCCTTAATCCAACACCGTCGGAATCTTCATTCTTGGTTTTTTTGTGTTGCCATGTTTTTCACTACTGTATACTTTGCCGTGAGATTGTTCACCAGGTACGCATATATTGATACTCGTAGCAGTTTTATTTTCCTCCGAAATCAGTGTTTAGACTACTGTGTGTGTGTGTGTTCTTCACATTAAACCTTCCTTTCTACCCGTCGACATCCAGCACACCCAGTGTCCGTGCCGATTCTTCATCCTAAAAAGGTACCAGTTCTGTGGTCACAAAACTACGACCCAGAGATACTGCAGGTATAGAGCTCATCAAACACGCGGTACACCTGCATGCAGGCTACCGTATCGTGCGTCCTACTATGCAGGATTTGGTGGGAGCGCCCGTCGCTGAACGCGAGTTCTTAATACAATTAGATCTCTTAAACAAGTCCCCGAAAACAGAAGCGCCTCCGTTTCTTATTTCTGGGGTAACCTCAGGTTCTAAATAGTGGGTAAACTCGTTTTCTTATTTCTGAGGTTAAACTCAGTTTCTTATTTCTGGGGGTAACGTCAGTTTCTTATTACTGGAGGTAGCGGCAGTTTACGTACTGGGTGGTTCTTTGCTCTTGGGTGGGCCCATACTGCTGTTTGTTGTTGGCAGTCTACCCATCCATGGTGTGATCATACAGTACAGTGTTATAAGACTTAGTTCGGGTAGGCGATCGGTTAACCTTTTACCAGTAGCCCAACGGACTAAGACCTTAACATATGGCGTCGACGGCAGGACATGAGTTGCTGGCCGTGAGTTCGAATTTCACCTCCACCATGAAAACACTTTTTTAAGAAAAAGTGAATTTCCTCATGTCCAGAACCTGAAAAACACTCTCTCTGGGTCCCCATAACATTGGAACCGCGAGGCCGATTGGCTTTGACACGACGACCCGTATATCCGGTCTGTCCTGAATATCCCGCCGGTCCAGGGGGGGAGAGTGTTATAAGGCCTAGTTCGGGTAGGCGATCGGTTAACCTTTTACCAGTAGCCCAACGGACTAACAACAGGACACGTAGTGAGAAACAGGCTAAAAAGAAAGCCAGGCTGAGAGTTGGAGGAAAATAATAAAGTGGGTAGTCGTTATCTTGAAATTAGTGTAGAAAGCACCCTCTCTCAAATAATAAGAAATCCAGCCTGGACCAGATTTTCTCTTTCTTATTAGGTGTCCTGTACTACTGTATGAAATTCCGGTACTTGGTGTGGATTTTTTTGTATCTCTTTTTTCGTGCCGCAGCACTTCTTCTATGGTTTTATTATTAGTGGATTCTCTTTCCATGTTCGCAGTTGGTTATGAGTGATCGACAGTTAGTTAACTTTTATGGGGGGAAATTGTATACCTACACTGCTGTCGAATGACAGGCATGACAACATCAATCGGTAACAAAACGTTTTCTCTCGAGTTTGTTGGTGGAGCCTCGTTTCTGTTACTTCGCCACCTGACCGCGTCTTTTCTGGTACTTCATTTGTCGCCAGGCAATCAATGGTTTTTGCGTATACCGCAGGTCCTATTTACCTTATTGCTTATGTATGGCCTCCCGTAAGAAACGCCTTGCGGTCACCCTTCGAAATAATTATAATACGATGCCCCCACCACCACCACTCGGAAGTTTCTCCACATTTTCGGATTCGAGCATAATAGATATAGGATATAGGGGTAGCATGATTTTTCTGCGTTGTGTACTCGCCTGAAATCCCTGTGTCCAGGGCCGAGATCTCCCCCCGTTTGGGACCCCATCATACCTGTGTACCAGGTACGTGGCCGTTGTGGTCAGAGCCAACCCACATTTTGTTTTCGCGGGTCGTTGTTTCTCGACGAGAGCAGGTCTATCGCAGGACAATCGTGCGCCCGTACTCCCTGATGATCCGCGGCCGTTGACATTTCAGTTACGGTACTGCCGTACGTAGGGAAACTAGGCTCTGATATTTGCACTGGGGCGCTTCTAATACCAAATACTACAATAGATACATACCTGGTACGCGTACAGGTATTGGGTATAGTAGGGGCTGAGGATACTGCCAGTGGCATGTGTCCAACACCTGGGATGAACTTGTAATAAGGCGTACATACAGCAGTTACCCCGTGATATTGTGCATGCGGTGTCACAGCCCTAACGGAACACCACTGCTGTAAGTATACTCCCAATATTCACGTGCATGCGTGCGTCAATGGCCAAGATGCTCCTAACTATTATTTCGGGTAGAACGGCATGTGGGCAATCGACAACTAACTAACTGTTGTTGCAACTTCGTGTTGTTACTGTACTACTACTGGCTGTATGTACATGTAGTTTTGCTGCGGTAATACTAGAAAACTGCCGACAAATGAGAGAAGATACCCGGAAAGTCTAAGTGAGTGATGTTCGGCTTTGGAAGCATTCCGGCAGCTAGGGTGTATGGTGTGACGTACCGGTGTAATACCCCCTGAAGGGACATCTGCGGTCACGAGAAAGAACAACGAATACCCAGCCACAATCAACTGTTGTACTGTAAGCACCGAGGAAACGGGGAGAATAAACCACCACGGGCAGCCGCGTGTGTGTGCGAACGCCTGCCCTTTCCCGTGTAGTTATTGCTAACAACGCACATCGACAACCAACTTGAAGAAGATATATATATACAAGTATATATGTGACGGTGAGGGTTAGACGTATCTATCATAGATCTCAGAACACGTACGCATGGACGGAGACATCACAAAGTCAAGCACCAAAGATCCGGCCAGACCGGATCTGAGGGCGTTAGAGGTCCGCTAAGCGTGGACCTCTCCCCTCAAGCTGGCTCGATGCTCCTCCATCCTTAATGCCCGATTGGGGTGAGACTCGATGAGTCCCCCACGGTGCCAGAAATATAATAGACCGCCGTGCTCGGCGTAGCATCTCCTTGCTAATCATAAGAAAGAACTGTGCTCGGTTACGTCGACCGTAACGACGGCTACAAGGGACCATCGCTCCGGGACCTCTACAAGGCGACTTCTACGCGGCAGCGACGACGACGGCGGAGCCTAGTAATTACATATATATATATGCTGTCGCGTACTCGCGAAACATTCTCTCGGTGGCAGGCGATCATGATGAGCACGGGTACCGAGCGACGGTCGCACCCGACACGTTGCGGCGACGCCAATACTACTACTACAGTAGTAGTCGAACGTCCGCCTGACGAAGCGGTCTCCTACATTAATTATATTTCGAGTTTACTTCGCAATGGAAGATGCCATGGAAGTTTTGACGCATGCTACGATAGAGGTGCACCATATTTTTTTCTGAGCTTCTCACTTAAGGAGCGTCATATCTCACCGAAAAAATGATTTTGGAGGAAAATAAAAGTGCGGCCGGATGCATAATCTCACGATCGAGAAGTATACTCTGAAATATTATTCGTCACAAAAATGAAAGTGCGACGAATTTCGGTTAAGGAACCAGATCGTTCAGAAAACGATTCAGCCCAAAAGTGCTACCTCTACCTCAGCACGCGTCTTTTGTATATTTAAATTGATTTAAATTCAACTTCTTCCATGGAAGTGTTTTTCACTTTCTTCATCGAAGTAAATTCAACTTTCATGGAAGTAAATCCAACTCCCATATAATTTTTTGAATTTCCATGGACGCAAAACATGGGAGCGAGGGAAGCTTCCATGAATTCACGCCCTGATCCCACATGGTACACCGTCCCACCCGAAGTGGGCCCATCCCGAGTACCAAAACGCGGGCCAATTACAAACGGGATATTGCGCGCAGCGCGGAACCACACTAGGCCTTTCTAGTGACCGAAGGCCCTCTTCGAACCGAAATTTGCTTCCTCCATGGAAGAAAATACCCTTCGCTTCCATGGGAGTGAAAAAAAATCCATCGAAGTAAACTTTTCTTCCATGGAGGAAGTGTTTGAAGTAAAAAACACTTTCATTGAAGTAAAAACATGAGATAAAGTTATGTGGTGGATCCTGACAAAGGCTGCCTTATTATACGTAGTGATGCGAATTTTTCTATTGCGGTGGTCAGTGGCCGGTAAGTAGCCTACCGGGTCGCTGATCGGTAGGCTATTGTGCAGGGATGACAAGTTGCTACGATATACTAACCCAAGACGTAAACGAACACCAGGCCAATCCGATCTTCTTGCAGAATAATGCCGGTTTCCTGCTGTTCTTGCTCAGCGTTTCCACTCGCCTCGATACGCGAGTCACCCGCGCTCGAAGAAAAACCACCAGCGCGCAGCAGCGCCCCAACACGACGGAGGGTAGTACAACCAACGTAAACGTTTCTGGTCCGAAATTATAGTTGGAGCTTCTTCTATACCTTGTACGAGGACCTCAACGATTTCCGTTCAAGCCATGCCGAAGCACGATGATCGACTTTTGTTTCCTTGCCGTTTCCCCCATGCCGGACAATGTTGCTGATTTGTTTTTCAGGCTGCCGCGGGCGGAGCGCAAACCATATATTCGACAGGCCCTCAACAGCCCCATGTACCGCCTGGGGACCGCGACGATCGGCCTTGGGCTGTTTTCGATGGCCATGATCTCTTCTGGGACGTTCTGGCTGGTCTGCGCTTGGTGCTTCTGTCAGGTGATGTGACCGCCGAGCCCGCCTTACCGGGGAAAACGAAACGAAAACCCCTACAACATATAGGCTGAGATACATACGACGCGGGCTACGATAGAGAGATATCACGTTTTTTGGGGCTGAAACGTCTGGTGAATGACGGGGGGCTGACGCATGCTACGATAGAGGTGCACCATTCTTCTTCTGAGCTTCTCACTTAAGGAGCGTCATACCTCACCGAAACAAAATGATTTTGGAGGAAAATAAAAAGTGCTGCCGGATGAGAAATCTCATGGCCGAAGTATACTCTGAAACATTTATTCGTCACAAAAAATGAAAGTCCGACGAATTTGGGTTACTATGGAGCCCGATCGTTCAGAAAACGATTCAGCCAAAAAAAGGTATACCTCTACCGTAGCACGCGTTGGGCTAGCTCCTTAACCCGAAATCGACGGAGTTTGGTCATTGCTGTGTGCAACAGTTTCCATTTCATGGTCACATAGCCCATGGGATTGTGCATAGGGCAGAATTTTGATTTTGCCTCCAAAATCTGATTTTTGGATGAGGTGTAGTCTGACGCAAGTCGACGAGGGAAGAGAGTGCTGAAATCTTCTCGAGAATAAAAAATGTAAGGCAAGTACATACCGTAGTGGGGAGGGGGGAGAACAAGAGCCTACTGAGTGACCCCGGATCTGAGTTACGACTGAAGAGGGAGGCAGAAAAGAAGGGCGAAGATAATAAATGGGATGGACAACAAAAACAAATAGACCCGCGTAGCGGTCGCGCTAAGTCACGAGCGCACGTGCCGGGCGTCTACAATGGAGTACGCATGAGCGCCTTTGCAATACATCATGGGTAACCCAAAGCCGACAAATTCAAATGGGCGGTTGGAAACCGCCAGGCGACAACACGAGTCCCTCACCACCCACCCTTCATTACACAACCATCGTCATTTGCGAACACTGCTGCTGCTGCTGCCTACCGTGATTGGCAGGGCATCTGTGTGGGAGCTATCGACGCCATCGCTAACGCTGCCATCAGTGACGTGCATGGCGCTGGAGCGGCGCCATGGGTGCAGGCAAGTTCATCCAGGAGCTTGAGCATTTTTGTCAAGTTTGAAACACGGGATGTACATGAAATGTGTGCACTGGCCCCTCATGCCTGGGCGGAGGTTACCCACGCGTGTACGGTATCCACGAAACAAACAAAAAAACACTAATCCGCCTGCTACGGTAGAGGTTTGCACCATTTTTTTGTCTCAGGTTCCCAACGTGAGGAGCTCTATACTAATATTAAGTCAAAAACTGTTTATGGAGGAAAACAAAAGAGCTACCGGATGAACAATCCCATAGCCTATAACGATAAAGTACAACGAAAAACAGTGCAACAAAAAAATTGAAAATTCCGACGATTTTGGATGAAGGAGCGCATTCATTCAGAAAGCGTTTCAGCCAAAAAAGGGTATACCTCCTCTATCGTAGCACCCGTCCAAACACAGATTGGAAACGCTTTTTGTTTGTGTCCGATCGACGCTTTGCTTTCGTCAGAGCCCCTCCTCACGAACCCCAATAACGCCATTTCGGTGCTCCCCGGTTAGCAGCTTTTAGCAGGCTGTTGATTAGACGACGGAAACAAAAACCATGCCATGGACTCCCATTCCACCGACCGTTGAAGCGAGCCTCCTATTTGTTCACGATACGTTGCGGGGAGCCTTCTCCGCAAGCGTCTCGGTGCGCGCCTTCCTGCCCTACGAGTGATCCCGGCAAATTGCTGCTTGCTTCAGCTTCGACCCTTTAAACAAATAGCCCCCATGCATACCATGACGTCAGTTGCAAGTCCCTGCTACTCGTCACCAGCTCACCGGTTTATATCCCCAACGAAACCGTCGACCACGCACTGTATTACGCCAGCAGGGGTTGCATTTTTTCTTCAGCGCCGGCGCGTCCGTGGCCCCTGCCGCCGTTGGCCAGCTCGGGTACTGGAACGTTTTTGTAGCCTTTGGCCTCCTCGCGATTCCGGCGTCTCTGGCTTGCTGTTTGGCTGACGGCGGCGGCGGCGGCGAGGGCAGCGACGACGGCGTCTGGTTTTCACGAAGAAGTGGGCATGGCATTCTCCTGGAGGGGTCGGACAGGACGGCGGTTTCGGTGGACGTCACCACGGTTTGCGAAGACGACATGGACATGATGGAAGGTAAAACGATGCGTGCGAGCTACGTTTAAGGGAGGAAACCATCGTATACATATATATATATATTATACATATACACATGTTGTTTCTGAGGCCTCCTCACCTGTGGAGCTAAACACTCTACGAGACGGCCGACGTCGTCGAGAAACGCTGTAAAGCTAAACCTGCCTGTGGTACACAACACTAAGCCCTGCCAGGGGCTGCGTATCGAATGTAACGCGCTTATCGGGATTCGAACATACAGTATGGGGCCCGCCGACAAGAAACGCCTATTCTGAGCAGACCCCTAGACCCTTGCTGTGATACCCTCCTTGCATGAAATTGAGCATAGGCATTTATTTTTACTTAGTTAGATGTTGGGGTAGCGCTGGCCGCTGAGTACAACCTTCTCGACCCGATTTTATTCGCGTTCCCCCCAAAAAGTGAGCATGGTGCCTTTCGTTTTGGTCCGTTCTTATTCGTGGGGCCTGCTATACTGTACTGGACGTACCATTTTAGAGTTGTCTGTTGAAGTTTGCGCGAACGAGCTGCGTGCCCGCTTCCTGCCTATTGCTCCAGATTGCAGGGAACGTCAACCCACAACGGCACCATTCGATTTCATAGCGAACATGTGGGTTGGGAGTCGTTTGTGGTGGTCAGCTTTAACCAGGAGCCTTCGTAAAGAGCCCCTTCACAGTGATAACTGTGTTTTGGCGCCAAAAAGCAACCCCAATTTGTTTTGGCGCCAAAAATGAAGCCTCTCTCTTAACGTCTGCAGCACAGCTATAGAACGTGTGCGCATATGAACACCGGCGGGTGGTGATCAATCCCAAAAATGAATTGTAGGAGGGTACCACTTATGTTTCGGCTCGAATTTTTCGGCCGTTGAGATCCTCGAGTGATCAACTACCCGTCAGCGTGATAATTTAACAACTACTGCCCTTTCGGGGGCCAGGTCGGGTCAACGTGCTCAAGTCTCCGAGGTAGTAGCAGGGAGGGGATGGTACTTCCGAGGGGGCATGGAGTGAATTTACACATGACACGAGGCGGAACGTGGAAGTGTGGCGGGCTTAAGCTTTGTTTTTACCCTATCTGCCGAAGGATTAAAAAAAACGTTTATCTAGATATGCATACCTGGTATATATATATACCTTTGGTCGGTTTACCGTAGGAATAGCGCCTTTAAAGGATGATCGGGTTGCGCGAACAAACAATCTTGGAAGGCATGTTTTCGTCGGGTGAGAGATGTTGAGCTCCTCGCACGAGGAGCTCAGAACATAATAAGGCATCACCCGCATTTGGTGTCTGGTATCTGGTTTACAACTTGAGAGAGGGAAATGCAAGCGCGTGCGGAACGAGTGGGAGCAGTCGGGGGCGATAATCGGGTGTGCTTTGTTTCGGGGAGTTGGGGGCCCTTTGGCTTTTATGTTCGCTATGCTGAAACAGAGGCGTGCCTGGTGCTTCGCGGTTGAAGAAGACGTGCCGGCTTCTCTCGAGGGGGGGGGGGGGGGGGGGGGGTGTACTCATGTCGTGCACGGCCGTAGTCATATTACCATAGACCCTCGCATCCCTACAATGCCGGGACCGAGCACGTTGGGTTTTCACCAACCAGGCAGACATTGCTTGCACCAAACGCGAAGCGCCGTGAGGTATTGGGCGAGTCGCATGGAGGGCGAGCTGCATCCTGCTAAGAACCGCCTCTGAGGCGGACTTGCATATGGACGACAGCTTCAATGGGTTAATTTAGTTTCTGGTGTGGCCACTTCCGGAGACAGCAATGGGTTTTACTGTGTAACTGCCTCGCGGATGCCTTACCATACTAACACTACGTGATATGACCATTCCCCTTGTGTGGAGCAAAGGTTCTCCACCCCGCACAAATGATCTACTCGACCGCAAGCTTTGGTGACCGCCAAACAAAAAACGGCACCCTGGTTGTCTAGCTCACGCAGCGAGTGGCGTGTTTCACAGCGTCGTTGCCAACCGACGCCAACCCAACCTATAAATACATCATATATTTATAGGGCTTCTCTCGAGGGGGGGGGGTATGTTTCGTCGGGAATATTTCCCTTTTCATACCTGGCAGTAACGTGTCTAAAGTGTCCTCCCGCAAAAGGCGCGAAATATGCGGAACATTTTGGTCGCCCATGCATTACCTGGGCAGAATTTCAGTACATAAATAGAAGACACACATACATGCCCCGAGTGATCGTCCTTCTCCCTCCCTTTGAGGTCTGTTTTAAACTAATTCCGGCAGCATCGTTTTGTCCGTGACCTACGCATTTCTCCGAGCAGCAGCGGAGAGACGGCTTTCATACGGCAGCCTTGTCTGCAAAGCAGGGCCGGACCGCCTGCAGGAAGAGGAGCGAACAAGCGCAGCCCCAGCGACGGGCATCCTACCGACGAAGACCATCACGGCGCACGAGGAAGACAAGCAAGACACTCAACTTGCTAAGCCGCCGGGCGCACCGGCTACATCCATCATTTGCGACAACATCGGCATGCAGCAACCGGACGAGGAGGAGGAGGAGGAGGAGGAGGAGGAGGTCACGGGGGAGGGGTTCATGCGGCTAAACTTGTCCCTTCCGCACGGGGACACGAAGGCCGCACGAGACGTCCTCGAGGAACAACAATACCACCAGACTGACCGAGAACCTTTGTCACCGAAAGAAGGAGGGGAGGGGATTATTCCACCCCTCTCCCTGGTAGCTCTGCTGGCGCTATTTTTGTTCCTCTGCGTCGGGGTCGAGGTTGGGTTCGGCGCGTGGGTCGCCGTCGTGGTGCTGCGAGACGGATTGTCGGGAGAGGCAAGCGCTATTCGCATGGCCAGGTGTGTGCAGAGGATCACGAGGACAACGCTGGCCTGTCGTTTTTGAAAATCACTCACAGCGTCGTACATATAGTATACTTCGACTGCCGCTGGTGCGTGAGCGGGGTGGTCAATGTAGGCGGTGTGGTATGACTATCGTCGTGTGTGTATATGCTAATTGGCGTATACGTCTTCTAGAGCCACCGTGCTCTCGCCGTGTTTGGGTTATGCTCTTGCCGTGCTTGGGTTGTGTGTTAGGCACCGGATCTTCCGAGCAGTTTTGTTTTATCGTTTTCAACTCGCTTTCCGCTATATGGCCGTGTCAACACCGCCGGCTTACGATCAACCATGGACCTCCTGGCGCTTGCACTCTCGTACTCGTAGCCAAGACGAACATATCACCCCACGCGCCTCACCCACCCGTTTTGCCTATAGCACTAACACGAAATCTAGATGCACGATTCTGCAATATATTGCCTCACACCGCCTTGCCGACGTGCTCCTCCCGACCGCTCTTCCACGTCAGCCTGTTCTGGGGTGGCATCACGGTGGGGAGGCTGCTGGCAGTACCCTTGGCCGTTCGGTTTTCCGCCTCATTTCTCCTTCGGGCTAACCTGCTGGGCGCTCTACTCTCGTCTGTGCTGCTACTGATGGCTGGGAGGGTGAGCGCCAGGAGTGCTCGCATCGCTCGATGCTGCAGTCTGTCTTGTAGAGGATGGATATCGTGCTACCCTCTAGGATCAACTGGCAGATATACCCCCATAGGCTTGGGGAAGTATGGTTTGAGTGTCATACAGGCGTTTTGCGTCTTAGGGGCGTTAGCGGATAGCGCGGTAAGAAGCGGCTATGCGCGACAGCGGCGGCTTGTTCGGATACTGCCGTCGACTCTAGGCTATGGAGGTGATGTCGTTTCGTAAGGCGCAAGTAGCGTCACGGGGTGGTGAAAGGAAATTACAGGTAGTGGTGAAGAGTTTCACCTTGACAAAATTGCCGTGTTGTTTATGTTCGCTTCTTCGTCGCTTCCTAAAGGACGACTTCACTTCTAATCCCATCGCCGGAATGATTTACCAATTGTTTACTCGCGCGGGCATGGGTGAGACATAAACGAGTCCAGCGCCTCACCTCTGCCCTCCCCCCTCGTTGTTGCCTCCCGTGAAAGGTAAGTTTTGCATGGGCCGCGCTAGGAGCTGGACTGCTCGGGCTGTTCATGGCCTCGACCTACCCGCTCGCCATCTCACTTCTCCCGAGTGCTGGTGAGTGCGCGCCGTATGTGCGTTTCGTGGGGAATGTTGTCCATGTGGGTAGGCGCGAGTAGCGAACAAGAGCGCCACATTTCTCGTGACCGGAAAAACTGCTGGCCCAAAGAAGGCGGACTATCGTTTGGTCCGGCTACCGGTAATAGTTTTGCCCATCCTGTGTATTGAGTTTCCTGTATTGTGTGTTTTTTCTCAAGTCGTGTTCGCTTCCGTTATTAAGTATCACTACGGTAGATGATCGGTTGTTTTTGGTTATCCACGAGGGTCATCGCCGGCGCACTCCCGTCAAACGCGCCCTTACCTATGCACGAATCCCATCCTACACCGTGATGGTGGAAACGTTGTGCACTTTCATAGGTTCACACTTGCGCCAAACTAACGTACGTTCACATTAAGCCTAAACTGCATTATATATACTCTACATATATCTATATATTTATTCCTTAGGACCATCGTTCAGTACCTCATTGCTGTAGCCCAGACCGCGATCACTGGTGTCCTGTCTAAATCAACCCATGTTGATCCCGCTGTCACGAATCCATACGAGATTAGCCCCACGCTCATGTGTGAGGTTTCGATTTGACAACGCGGCGTTTCGTATAGGTAAACCAGAAACTAATGAGAAGGTTTAATTGTTTCAAATTCGACAACTTCACCGATTATGCATGAATTGAGCATTGGTAACCATTGTTGTATATGACATGGTTGATGCAGTCCAAAATCGATTCCGGCATTTTTACAGAGCTCTTTCAATGAAACCAGTAGATGACTTGTTCTCTTTCGGCCACCGCGACGTACAGTAGTACGCTCTTCAATCTATCGAGACAGCAATATCTTGCACTATGTTACTTTCGAGGTTTCAGAAGTTTAGTTCCGACGAAGTCGTGGTACGTTGTCGAGGCTTAGAACCTGTTGGCGACATATGATACCGGCTAACGAGGCTTATAACCTGTTGGTGATATACGTCCCCGAATAACTGGTAGTGAAGACAGTCGAAAGATACGAGGTAGGCGCCTGGATTGCTGTTGAGCAAGTCTGGTTGCGAGCGTCAGCTCAGAACAAAATACCTTGGTGCCGACAATGGCGCTCTTGGACCAGGAAGACAATCTGTGCGAGGAGCACGCTTAACACAGCTCGAACCAAAACAAAACAAAACAAAACAAATGCAGGAACCCGAAATAAATAGGAAAATCCGACGGCCAGTGACCCTGGCGCCGGTCAGTCGTTTTACGAGCAGGAGTTCCTTGAAATCTCGTGTATTGATCAACACAGGTCTAGAGCTTGATTGTCTTGCACACTAGATGGACACTGCTTGTATCGCGGCGCCATGTTGTGCTGCCGTGGCTTTTCCTATAGTTCTGGAACTGGGTGGCCGATCAGCGCCTAGGTAGGCAGCTGGCTAGTGCTGTAGCGGCGAAACAACCTCAGACATATCATATATTTGCTACGAGTGGCATCATGCAGTGGTCAAACCGCAAGGAACTTCGTGACTGAAACAAAAACTACATGTACTTTGCTATGGGGTGCTGGCTACGCCCGTGGAACACAACGTATTGCGCACCATCAGCCGAAGGTCTGAGCGCGGTATGCCTGTACGGAGAACCGTGGGCAATATGGTTTTATTTTGGTACATGGTAGGGACCAAGACGAATAACCGTTTTTTTTCGAATGTGGCAACACTACACTGTACCACCACCACCACCACCACCAACAGCAGCAGCACCACCAACAACAACAACAACAGCAGCAGCAGCAGCAGCACCAACAACAACGACAGCAGCAGCAGTAGCAGCAACAACAACAGGAACAACAACAACAACACCAGCAGCGCATAAGGCCTCGACGTGCAGCGAAATTTTAACGATCTCCGCAAACGTATCGCGGTGCCTCTTTGCACCGCGACATTACCACGCATTGGTGCACTCCAGGTTGTTCGGCTGGTGTACGCGTCCTATGCATGCGCAAGAGGAGTTCAATAACCTTCACCTCTTTCTGTATGACTTATCCCTACCTTGTAGGCGCAAATTATGAACGGGCGCCGGGCATGCACGGTACGTACGTACGTACGTACGTACGCACGTGTACGTGTGTTCTGTGATACCGATCCACTCTCTGCAGCCTCCCGTCTTTTTCGGTGACGTGCGGATACCAAAACGCAAAAACGATGGTATGCCCGCGCGGAAAATGCGCTCCAAACGCCCTCCTTAACCCTGTCGCCCTACAGCACGTTGACCGCTCTCTCGTCATGTGCCCAACACGCTTGCCGGCCTCAACCACTTCTTGTCGGAACCAGGTTTCCTCCTTTCGGGCAAAAACTCATCACGGATCGTCGTCGGCGGCGCTCTGGGGGAGATGCTGGTGCCTGCTCTTATCGCCGATCTTCTGGGGCCTGACGATGGGGGATGGCCGGGAGCTCTTTACTTCGTTTGCGCGGCGGCATCAGTGCTTCTGGTGGCTGTGTACTGTATTTGGTGCAGCCAGCTCAAAGCCGCCGGTCGACAGCTCGGACAAGGACAGGGGTGACTCCTGTGGCAGCCAGTCTACTGTTCCGTGTGTATTTTTGAAAAATCAAAGCTCCGGTTGAAGGAGGAGGAGGATGGTGGTGGCGGTTGCCGTTCTCCCAGACACTCGCGGAACACGTCTTGACGTGTCGCGGGCAATGTATCAACTGTAGTAGTGTCCAAGGGACCATGTCACAGATCAAAACCGCTTGCGGAGCAGTGCACAAAACAAAACGATCCTTACGATAGTTTCTTTAATCATTCATTTAGTCCCACCTGCGATCCCGACTAGAAGAAAAGCGTTCCCATTCGGTACGCGAAACACAAACTTGGGGAGCCCCCCAGCTCTTGAGCTGGCGGGTTGTATTATATTCATAGGATACCCAATGGCCTTCGCTGCTTTCGCCGCTTGGACACAAGCTGCCGTTGTAGGTGTTGATCAAGTGCGCTTTGTATTCGTTGTCACTTTCGAAGTAGTGCTTCCTTCCGTGTGTTCGGCGGCCGTAGGCTCTCTATCACTACGTGTTTAAGCCCTTTGGGGCTTCAATGGGAAATGTAGTCTAGGTTACATATGTTTTGTTGGCACATACGTACGATACAGCTTTCGTGGGTTTTCGTCAGTAGAGGCAAAGAGCAGCAGAGGAGCGAGCGCCCTGTCAAGCGAAACGCAAACAGAAAATACGGTCAGGTGGCAACCACTCCTGGCTGAATTTACGGTGAATTTATGGTGCATGTGAAGAGGTTTCTTGGATTTTTGTGTCACGGTACGGTACGTCTTTTGAGATCGAATCAGAGTTGTCGACGGTGGACAGTACGGAATGGACATGCGGTTCGGTTTCGGTGGGAGTTTGTCCATGGGATATAACCCAATAACGACTGGAGTGCATTTGAGGAAATTTCCCCTATAGGTTAGGTAAAACAGGCAAGGGCCCTGTCTCATATGATTGTTAAAACATTGTATGTGGGTGTATGTTTGAGGAGGTCTGTAGCCCGGTTCCTAACGGTGAGGACCACCCGCGAATCCACAGAGAGCCCTAGAGCGTGACGTTTACCTTTCTTGAAATATCGGATTGAACAAGAAACTTGAGAGAGAGCAACAAAGCTCTGCTGAGTGCGGCAACAGTTACTCGTGGTACCGAAGACAAAGTCGCCACGATAGCGCTAGAGAGTGACGTTGCCCTTTCTTGGAAGGTCGGATTGAACAAGAAACGCGAGAGACCAATAGAGCTCTGCTGAGTGCGGAAACAGTTACTCATGGTACCGGAGGCAAACTCGCCACAACTAAGGGACATCTAAGGCTACCATATGTACCAGGATAGTGACTCGGGTTGATGGTTTCGCCTTGTACCGGCACGGAGGGCGTGAGGAGTATGTCGTCGTCATTAAGTCAGACTTATCTGTTTGTTCGAATCTTGGCGATGTGTGATGTGTACCTGTGGGTGTCAAGCTGGAAGACACGAGACGAGTGGAAACGGTTCGGCTTGTGTCCAAACAAGCAAGTAACATGCTGTAGGCGCGCACCGAAGCCGCGAGGGGTGGAGAACACCTGCTTTGAGACCTCGACAAAGAACAGACTGAGGTTAGAGCCGCACAGCCCGAAAACATAATTTGAATGGCATCATAAACAATGGTAAGACCCAAAAACGTCACTTCGGGCGCATACATCTCGCCCGGCTCCTCAAACGCAGAGGTTCCGGCCTCAGCACCAGTCGACGCCTCGCCTGGGAGCTAAGCAGAACGTGTCAAGATCATGAAAGGGCCTCGGTTTGGGCGTTCTACACCGGGCCGGAACTCGTCGCAGAGCAGTCTCATGATCAAACTGCGGTCTAAAAACAGAGCTGTTTTGCCAAAATGACGGTATTTAGCGTTGTTCGTGTTTATTTTCGGCGGGGTTCCCACGACGGGACTTCCCACTGGTTTCCGTGGTACCCCGCGGGATCGAACGGGAACCCATGGGACTCCCCATGGGATGACTCACGAGAGCCCACGGTCGTTCACTGTGTCCCGCGGGATAGTACTATCGATGCCCGAAAATCGAGCAATATTTTCTGAGCTCCTCGCATGAGGGAGCTCAATATACCAAGCTGAAGTCACGATTTCTTCGAAGAAGGTTAAATCGCGGGACCCGACCCCATCATTTGTATGTGCTGTATGCGCTGTATGTGCTAGTCCTCAGAAGGCATAAACTAACTGCAACCCCTACCTACCGTGGGATGAGCCAATCGTTCCTGTGAGAAACCCACGGGATTCCAAGGGTGCTCCGTGGCATGTCGTGAGGTCCTGCTGCTGGAATTCACGCGAAAATTACCGTGGAATCTCACGGGAGTGCAAGCGGGACGTTTCGCGGGGACAGAATGGGTTTCCTACGACACGTCTCTCACGGGACGCGAGTCCCATACTAAGGCGGAGATTTCCTTGAGTAAAGCTTACTGGGGGCATCTAGCAGCACCCACACTCGGTTTGCCTTCCCGCGCATGTAACTCAGTTGTTCCTCACGTTTTGATTGAGAAGGGAATTGCGTACGACTGTCCCGCACTGCGTCGTCTTCAAACACGATGGTGCTTGCAATACAATCAACAAAGCTCGTCTCCAACTCACTGCTGTGGAGCATACCTCCTACACAGCAGTACTACGATATAGGTACTGTACCTTTTTTTGGCTGAATGACAGGGGCCCTTTAACCTCAAAACATATATAAGAATTTCAACGTCTTGAGTTGCAATTTAGTTAATTGCATACTTTTTTTTTTTAATGACGGGGTACCTTAAGGGCCCGAATTAACGAATATAAAATAAATTCAATTTGGAAAAAAAAAAAAAATCGCTTTTCATTGGTCAACACACGCACCAGCACCAAATATTTTACCCCAAGATCCTAATCTTTGGTGCTGGTGCGTGCGTTGACCAATGAAAAGCGGATTTGATTTATTTTCCAAATCGATTTTTTTTTTCATCGTTAGAACGGGCCCTAACCTCAAAACTTCGGAATTTCATTTCTTGAGTCTGTGCAATTTTGGTTTCATTGCATACTTAATTAAGGCAATGGGGCTGATCATCGGGTACGGGCACTTTTTTTTCCCCCCTCCAAAACCAAAACCAGTTTTGTCGGTGAGGTATACGTAGAGAGCTCCTGAATTTTCCACCCTTGGGAGCAAAACATTGTGTACCTCTTTTCGTTTGTCCTATAGCACGCGTCTGCCGTGGTTTACCTTGGCCTTGCCATCCATGGACCGTGTTAGCATACAGGGGTTGATATCCATGCGCATATAGGTGTTGCGGTGTACAGTCACACTGCGCACTGATACGAGTATGTGGGTATTTTTTTCCTGTCAAACTATGACTTTTCTTCTTCTTCTTCTTCTTCTTCACAAGTGATCTTGGCAGATCTTTTGGTGCCGCTTCTGCCATCTCTCTTCACAGACGCAGAGCCTCGACACACCGTCGTCCTTTGAGACCGCTCCGTGGCTCATTGGAATTGTCATGAGCCTATCCCACGGTAATTCCATATGGGGTAGTACCATGGCAATGCCCATGGTGTGTAATTAATGACATGTCACCAAAAACTGTGCCGTGAAACACCATGCATGGCACGCCATGACATTGCCATGACACCCCAATGGCATTGCCATGAAGCACCATGACAGTTCGTGAGACGCCATGTATTGGTTAAATAATGTACATACCCCGATTTGAAGCGTGTTTGCGCAGGGATTCACGCGAGGACATTGTGTGTGTGTGTGTGTTTTTTTCCCGCCTATGTTTCGGCCGAAATATCAGCTGGGTTTTCGTCGCAACTGCGTAAACCCCCCCCCCCCATATACCATGCGCCAAATGAAGGGGAGGGGTGGATGATGCATGACATTAAGTCAGGCCTATTGAACTCATGAAACAAATGCCTTGCCATTGACCGACCACACGACCAAAGAGACGGAGCACCAAACGGTACGTAGATATCTTGACATCTTGAAGGATAGAAGCCGGTACAAAGTGTAGGGGGATCGTTGGCCAAGCTTTCGGCAGCGAAGGTCTACTCGGGAGCATTAGTGGGGTAGCTACCCATGGTGAAACGTNTGCAGCGAAATTTTAACGATCTCCGCAAACGTATCGCGGTGCCTCTTTGCACCGCGACATTACCACGCATTGGTGCACTCCAGGTTGTTCGGCTGGTGTACGCGTCATATGCATGCGCAAGAGGAGTTCAATAACCTTCACCTCTTTCTGTATGACTCATCCCTACCTTGTAGGCGCAAATTATGAACGGGCGCCGGGCATGCACGGTACGTACGTACGTACGTACGTACGCACGTGTACGTGTGTTCTGTGATACCGATCCACTCTCTGCAGCCTCCCGTCTTTTTCGGTGACGTGCGGATACCAAAACGCAAAAACGATGGTATGCCCGCGCGGAAAATGCGCTCCAAACGCCCTCCTTAACCCTGTCGCCCTACAGCACGTTGACCGCTCTCTCGTCATGTGCCCAACACGCTTGCCGGCCTCAACCACTTCTTGTCGGAACCAGGTTTCCTCCTTTCGGGCAAAAACTCATCACGGATCGTCGTCGGCGGCGCTCTGGGGGAGATGCTGGTGCCTGCTCTTATCGCCGATCTTCTGGGGCCTGACGATGGGGGATGGCCGGGAGCTCTTTACTTCGTTTGCGCGGCGGCATCAGTGCTTCTGGTGGCTGTGTACTGTGTTTGGTGCAGCCAGCTCAAAGCCGCCGGTCGACAGCTCGGACAAGGACAGGGGTGACTCCTGTGGCAGCCAGTCTACTGTTCCGTGTGTATTTTTGAAAAATCAAAGCTCCGGTTGAAGGAGGAGGAGGATGGTGGTGGCGGTTGCCATTCTCCCAGACACTCGCGGAACACGTCTTGACGTGTCGCGGGCAATGTATCAACTGTAGTAGTGTCCAAGGGACCATGTCACAGATCAAAACCGCTTGCGGAGCAGTGCACAAAACAAAACGATCCTTACGATAGTTTCTTTAATCATTCATTTAGTCCCACCTGCGATCCCGACTAGAAGAAAAGCGTTCCCATTCGGTACGCGAAACACAAACTTGGGGAGCCCCCCAGCTCTTGAGCTGGCGGGTTGTATTATATTCATAGGATACCCAATGGCCTTCGCTGCTTTCGCCGCTTGGACACAAGCTGCCGTTGTAGGTGTTGATCAAGTGCGCTTTGTATTCGTTGTCACTTTCGAAGTAGTGCTTCCTTCCGTGTGTTCGGCGGCCGTAGGCTCTCTATCACTACGTGTTTAAGCCCTTTGGGGCTTCAATGGGAAATGTAGTCTAGGTTACATATGTTTTGTTGGCACATACGTACGATACAGCTTTCGTGGGTTTTCGTCAGTAGAGGCAAAGAGCAGCAGAGGAGCGAGCGCCCTGTCAAGCGAAACGCAAACAGAAAATACGGTCAGGTGGCAACCACTCCTGGCTGAATTTACGGTGAATTTATGGTGCATGTGAAGAGGTTTCTTGGATTTTTGTGTCACGGTACGGTACGTCTTTTGAGATCGAATCAGAGTTGTCGACGGTGGACAGTACGGAATGGACATGCGGTTCGGTTTCGGTGGGAGTTTGTCCATGGGATATAACCCAATAACGACTGGAGTGCATTTGAGGAAATTTCCCCTATAGGTTAGGTAAAACAGGCAAGGGCCCTGTCTCATCTGATTGTTAAAACATTGTATGTGGGTGTATGTTTGAGGAGGTCTGTAGCCCGGTTCCTAACGGTGAGGACCACCCGCGAATCCACAGAGAGCCCTAGAGCGTGACGTTTACCTTTCTTGAAATATCGGATTGAACAAGAAACTTGAGAGAGAGCAACAAAGCTCTGCTGAGTGCGGCAACAGTTACTCGTGGTACCGAAGACAAAGTCGCCACGATAGCGCTAGAGAGTGACGTTGCCCTTTCTTGGAAGGTCGGATTGAACAAGAAACGCGAGAGACCAATAGAGCTCTGCTGAGTGCGGAAACAGTTACTCATGGTACCGGAGGCAAACTCGCCACAACTAAGGGACATCTAAGGCTACCATATGTACCAGGATAGTGACTCGGGTTGATGGTTTCGCCTTGTACCGGCACGGAGGGCGTGAGGAGTATGTCGTCGTCATTAAGTCAGACTTATCTGTTTGTTCGAATCTTGGCGATGTGTGATGTGTACCTGTGGGTGTCAAGCTGGAAGACACGAGACGAGTGGAAACGGTTCGGCTTGTGTCCAAACAAGCAAGTAACATGCTGTAGGCGCGCACCGAAGCCGCGAGGGGTGGAGAACACCTGCTTTGAGACCTCGACAAAGAACAGACTGAGGTTAGAGCCGCACAGCCCGAAAACATAATTTGAATGGCATCATAAACAATGGTAAGACCCAAAAACGTCACTTCGGGCGCATACATCTCGCCCGGCTCCTCAAACGCAGAGGTTCCGGCCTCAGCACCAGTCGACGCCTCGCCTGGGAGCTAAGCAGAACGTGTCAAGATCATGAAAGGGCCTCGGTTTGGGCGTTCTACACCGGGCCGGAACTCGTCGCAGAGCAGTCTCATGATCAAACTGCGGTCTAAAAACAGAGCTGTTTTGCCAAAATGACGGTATTTAGCGTTGTTCGTGTTTATTTTCGGCGGGGTTCCCACGACGGGACTTCCCACTGGTTTCCGTGGTACCCCGCGGGATCGAACGGGAACCCATGGGACTCCCCATGGGATGACTCACGAGAGCCCACGGTCGTTCACTGTGTCCCGCGGGATAGTACTATCGATGCCCGAAAATCGAGCAATAATGCCCTTGTAGCGGCTTATTTTCTGAGCTCCTCGCATGAGGGAGCTCAATATACCAAGCTGAAGTCACGATTTCTTCGAAGAAGGTTAAATCGCGGGACCCGACCCCATCATTTGTATGTGCTGTATGCGCTGTATGTGCTAGTCCTCAGAAGGCATAAACTAACTGCAACCCCTACCTACCGTGGGATGAGCCAATCGTTCCTGTGAGAAACCCACGGGATTCCAAGGGTGCTCCGTGGCATGTCGTGAGGTCCTGCTGCTGGAATTCACGCGAAAATTACCGTGGAATCTCACGGGAGTGCAAGCGGGACGTTTCGCGGGGACAGAATGGGTTTCCTACGACACGTCTCTCACGGGACGCGAGTCCCATACTAAGGCGGAGATTTCCTTGAGTAAAGCTTACTGGGGGCATCTAGCAGCACCCACACTCGGTTTGCCTTCCCGCGCATGTAACTCAGTTGTTCCTCACGTTTTGATTGAGAAGGGAATTGCGTACGACTGTCCCGCACTGCGTCGTCTTCAAACACGATGGTGCTTGCAATACAATCAACAAAGCTCGTCTCCAACTCACTGCTGTGGAGCATACCTCCTACACAGCAGTACTACGATATAGGTACTGTACCTTTTTTTGGCTGAATGACAGGGGCCCTTTAACCTCAAAACATATATAAGAATTTCAACGTCTTGAGTTGCAATTTAGTTAATTGCATACTTTTGTTTTTTAATGACGGGGTACCTTAAGGGCCCGAATCAACGAATATAAAATAAACTCAATTTGGAAAAAAAAAAAAAAAATCGCTTTTCATTGGTCAACACACGCACCAGCACCAAATATTTTACCCCAAGATCCTAATCTTTGGTGCTGGTGCGTGCGTTGACCAATGAAAAGCGGATTTGATTTATTTTCCAAATCGATTTATTTTTTCATCGTTAGAACGGGCCCTAACCTCAAAACTTCGGAATTTCATTTCTTGAGTCTGTGCAATTTTGGTTTCATTGCATACTTAATTAAGGCAATGGGGCTGATCATCGGGTACGGGCACTTTTTTTTCCCCCTCCAAAACCAAAACCAGTTTTGTCGGTGAGGTATACGTAGAGAGCTCCTGAATTTTCCACCCTTGGGAGCAAAACATGGTGTACCTCTTTTCGTTTGTCCTATAGCACGCGTCTGCCGTGGTTTACCTTGGCCTTGCCATCCATGGACCGTGTTAGCATACAGGGGTTGATATCCATGCGCATATAGGTGTTGCGGTGTACAGTCACACTGCGCACTGATACGAGTATGTGGGTATTTTTTTCTGTCAAACTATGACTTTTCTTCTTCTTCTTCTTCTTCTTCTTCTTCTTCTTCTTCACAAGTGATCTTGGCAGATCTTTTGGTGCCGCTTCTGCCATCTCTCTTCACAGACGCAGAGCCTCGACGCACCGTCGTCCTTTGAGACCGCTCCGTGGCTCATTGGAATTGTCATGAGCCTATCCCACGGTAATTCCATATGGGGTAGTACCATGGCAATGCCCATGGTGTGTAATTAATGACATGTCACCAAAAACTGTGCCGTGAAACACCATGCATGGCACGCCATGACATTGCCATGACACCCCAATGGCATTGCCATGAAGCACCATGACAGTTCGTGAGACGCCATGTATTGGTTAAATAATGTACATACCCCGATTTGAAGCGTGTTTGCGCAGGGATTCACGCGAGGACATTGTGTGTGTGTGTGTTTTTTTTCCCGCCTATGTTTCGGCCGAAATATCAGCTGGGTTTTCGTCGCAACTGCGTAAACCCCCCCCCCTATAAATATAATATATTTATAGGTTGGGTTGGCGTCGGTTGGCAACGACGCTGTAAAACACGCCACTCGCTGCGTGAGCTAGACAACCAGGGTGCCGTTTTTTTTTGTTATTTTTTTTGGCGGTCACCAAAGCTGGCGGTCGAGTAGATCATTTGTGCGGGGTGGAGAACCTTTGTTCCGCACAAGGGGAATGGTCGTTTCACGTAGTGTTAATATGGTAAGGCGTCCGCGAGGCAGTTACATAGTAAAACCCATTGCTGTCTCCGGAAGTGGCCACACCAGAAATTAAATTAACTCATTGAAGCTGTCGTCCATATGCAAGTCCGCCTCAGAGGCGGTTCTTAGCAGGATGCAGCTCACCCTCCATGCGACGCGCCCAATACCTTCACGGGCGTTATGCGGCTTGGGTGAAGCATATGTCTGGCCTGGGTTGGTGAAGAGACACCCAACGCGTCCTCCGCATTGTAGGGATGCGAGGGTCTATGGTCATATGACCACGGCCGTGCACAACATGAGTACCCCCCCCCCCCCCCCGCCCCCCCACCACCACCACCTAAGTAATTTTATTATTCATGCGCTCGCTTGAATAGTTGTGTTATACAAACGAAGTGTCCCCACACAAAATGTTTAGGTCGAAATTCGTAAAGCTGAACCCCTCATAAAGTGCTTTTGGAATTTGGCCTTCCAGTCTCAGTTGGACCAGCTCGTACACACTCTGCCCTCATGGCGCGATAAAACCAAAGGGACATATCCCACCATTACGAGGAGGTGGCGAGGGGAACCGCAAACAGGGAAAAAGGGGGGGGGGGGAAAGGGGGTGACGCATTAAAAAACTACCCAAGGGTATGATACGTACGTATCATGTAGAAACATATTCGTGTACAACACTGCGTGCATCTATCGCCAAACAAAAAGGAATGAAACTGAAAACAGGACCGTAACGATTATTCGAATCCGTACGCCACCACGGGCTGCCCCCCCCCTGTCTTGGCAAGTAGTCACAGCGATGAGGGTGTGCAGGCAAAGGAAGTGCCACCCAGACCACCTTGCGAAGGATAACCGAAGAATCTTCGAGCCCGTGTAATTACCATTACTACTACTGCTGTTGTTGTGGTAGTGTGGACCAACCGAAGGAGGACCACCGCTCAGGCCTGGATCAACCTGTGCTTTTATCACCGATCACAGGGATTGATTGTTAGCCGTCAAGTGCGCGTGCGTGCGTGATTGTTACGGTGTAGAGTGGAACAAACCCGTCTGTTGGCTGCTTTGGACTTCATCGGCAGGATCTTATTATCACCGGTTATTACAGTATACGAGATGAAAGATCTTCAAATCTGCTACTACAACAGTAAATACCCAACGTTGAACACGCATGAATGGGTCTTCTCGATCCAAGATCTTTGCGACAACAACAAAAACCTGCTCGATCCAGGATCTTTGCGACACCAGCAAAAATGTACTATTAATAGCACTTACCTCTTTCGTTAGTTTGGACCAACCCAAGGATGGTCTTCCAGCCCTGGGTCACGCAGTACATTGTTGGCCGTTCTATCTATTCTATGTGCGTGTGTCATTTGTAGAGTACCTCAAGTCCAACGACTGTTGTTACCGTTTGTGCACACCATCGTCGTCAAGATCGTATCCGTTGTAAAAGGCTATTCCTGTTGTATACACACATACATACGTTGTACTCCGTCGACACACATGCTGATCTTACCAGTTATTTTACGAGATGATGAGAGATCCGAAACTTTGTAGTGTCCAATATCGGGAGAACACATGGATCGCCGGACCCAAGATACTAGTGGCAACAAATTTACAGCAGCAGCAGCAGCAGTGTGTGATTTGTAGAGTGCATCAAGCCTAAATGGCCGCAGCCTGCTGTGTGTACTCCATCAGCAGGATCGTACCCGTTATACGAGATGCATACATACTTCGAAGTACAATATGCACTATAAACTGTACCCATCTTGCTTTATGCAACGGGAAACCACATGGATGGCTGGACCCACACTACTTACTTGCGGCAAAAAAATCGTGTGGGCGGACCCAAGGGCGGCCGCTAAGCTCTGTGGGTCACTTTTTTTGTCTGTGGTTGACACCCAGTACATATATATACGTACTCGTATCTACGAGCGAGTAGTTGGCCGTTCTATGCGCGTGTGTAACGGTCCAAGAGTGGAATATGCCTACTGTAATATTAAAAAAGGCTGCTGTCTGCTTTTTACTCCACACGTATTCAGGATATTTTTACCGGTTGCGTTCTACGAAAGATCCAAATATCTTGTAGTACGTAATGCCCAACGATTAAAAAAACACATGTGGCTACTGTAGATCCAAGATCTTTGCGACGCCGACAACTGTACGGACCGACAGTTCTTATTTTTATGTATCGCTACTATTGTAGTAGTAGTAGTGTCAACCTACCCAGGGCCCAGGGGTGCCCGCTCAGCCCTTGGTCGCATCTTGTGCTTACCACCCAGCACAGGGGTTATTGTTGGCCGTTTTAAGCGTGTGTGTGATTTGCGTACATGGTAAAAAAGTAGAACAGGTCTGCTGTTGTCTGCTTTGCACTCCGTTGGTGGGGTCTTCCCAGATACTATTATAGTACACGAGATGAAAAGATGCCTCTTGTACTATTAATACGAGTATCCAACCGGGAAATACACGGCTGGATCCAAGCTCCTTGCGATAGTACCCTTTAGTGTGACCAACCCAACGATGGCGTCTCAATACACCTGTGTGTTTACCATCCGGCACAGAGTATAGAGAGATATTGTCGTCGGCCGTTCTATGCGCGTGTGTGTGTGGAGTGCAGCAAGCCTACCGTACAGAAAACCGAAACCTGTTTGTTTGTACTCCGTCGGCAGGATCTTACCGGTTTTATTATGCGAGATGACAGATCCTCAAATCCGCTGCTACAACACAGTAAATACCCCAACGATGAACATGCATTATTTATGGCTCGATCCAAGATATGTGAGACAACAACAAAGATCCACTACTACTACTGCTGCTGTAGATCCAAGATATTTGCGACATTAAAAAAAAACTACTATTAATATCATTAGCTCTTACGCTTTCCGTTAGTTTGGACCACAACGCAAGGATGGCCTTCCAACCCTGGGTCACGTACATTGCTGGCTGTTCTATATCTATGTGCGTGTGTCGTTTGTAGAGTACCTCAGGTCCAACGACTGTTGTTGTTTTTGTTATATTTTGTGCACGCCATCATCGTCGTCAAGATCGTATCCGTTGTAAAAGGCTACTGTATAAAAAATTACTGTTGTTGTCTACACACATACATACGTTGTACTCCGTCGACACACATGATGATCTTACCGGTCATTACACGCGCTGATGAGAGATCCGAACCCTTGTTGTAGTGTCCAACATCGGGCGCATGCTACGGTATATAGCCTGCATGCAGGTGCGCCATGTTCTTGCCTTCTGAGGGTGGTCGCTTGAGGAGCTCTATTTTTTTTTATTTTTTTTTCCATCCCCTATATTATCTTCGCACTTCCGTCTCTCCCTCCCTAGTCGTAACTCAGATCCGGGGTCACAAAGTAGGCTCCTCTCCCTCCTCCCCCACTACGGTTCTTGCCTTCATTTTTATCGCGCAGAGGGTTCAGCCTTCCCAACGCTCTTCGTCGACTTTCATCGAATTTTGCTAACTCACGCTCTCGCGCTTTCTGCTAGTCAAGATATTTTTTGCGAGAAAAAGTGCCCAAGAGCATGCACTCGGCGGGGCTCGAACTCGCTTTCTTGACGCTTACAGGCTTCGTGGTTATCTATGCTAATATAATAGTAAGTAAAAAAAAGATTTTGGAGGAAAACAAAAAGGGTTACCCGATGCACAAACCCATGGCCTAACGATACAGCAGTACAACGAAAAATATATATAGTGCGACATAAAAATGGAACATGTCGACGATTTTGGGTTATGAAGACTCGTCATTCAGAAACGTTTTCAGCCAAAATAAGGTATACCTCTACCTTTATTGTGGCAGGCGTCATCGGGAGAACACATGGATGGATCGCCGGACCCGAGCTACTTGTGGCAACAAATTTACAGCAGCAGCAGCAGCAGCAGCAGTGTGTGATTTCTAGAGTGCATCAAGCCTAAATGGCCACAGCCTGCTGTGTATACTCCACAGCAGGATCGTACCCGTTATACGAGATGCATACATACTTCGAAGTAAAATATGCACTGTAAACTGTACTCATCTTGCTTAATGCAACGGGAAACCACATGGCTGGACCCACACTACTTGTTGTGGCAAAACAATCGTGTGGGCGGACTCAAGGGCGGTAGCTAAGCTCTGAGGGTCACTTCTGTCTGTGCTTGACACCCAGTACATACTACGTACTCGTATCTACGAGCGAGTAGTTGACCGTTCTATGCGCGTGTGTAACGGCCCAAGAGTGGAATAGGCCTAATAGTAAAAAATGGCTGCTGTCTGCTTTGTACTCCATATGTATACGTACGAGCTGGTTCCACGAAAAGGCGTAAAATTCCACCTTCGGGAAATAACAAACGGAATACACTGTTTTTTGCAACACTAAAGATATCTGCACGACCGCATGAGCAAGGGGAACACATCGGTGAAGCGATTTTTGTCGTGCGAGTTGAAGTTCGCGAGATATGGACATTGTCGTACTACTTGGGGAGGCGCTATTTCACGTAGGGATGATATTCCCATAGTTAAATCAAGATAATTTGAAATCAGGCCATATATCGGTCAGTCCGTCAACATATTCGACACTAGACATGTTGACATGACCGCATCAACAAGAGGAAGACGTTCGTGACACTTGTTTTGATTTGCAAGCCGTGAGGGGCTGTTACAAGAAACGCCTCCCGAAGTACTAGAACAATGTATGGAGCAATTTTGACACCTTAGGGGAATATTTACTCCTCACGGGAATCGTTTTTGCGCTTTGGTTTTTGAGAGTTGTAACATGAAAATTTGACACGGTTGTGCGCAACAAAATTACGAAAAAAACAGCGACTGGCCTTTTTTTACAGAAAAAAAACATGTGCATGAGGAACGGTCAAAGTTGCTAAAAAAATCAGAAAATAAATATGGAAAAGTGTACCTAAAGAACGAAAAAAACAAAAACTCAAAAAAGGCCAGCCGTGAGTTTTGTCTTCGTGTTGTGACGCACATCCCTGCCAAGTTTCGTTTTCCAACTCTCAAAAACCAAAGCGCAAAGTTGCGAAGGGGTAAAGCTCTGGCTGTCTCTGGAACCAGCTCGTAGGCAGGATATTTTTACCCGTTACGTCCCACGAAAGATCCAAATATCTTGTAATAATGCCCAACGATGAAAACACATGGCTCAAGATCCAAGATCCTTGAGACGCCAACGGCCGTACAGCCCGCCAGCCCTTATTCATGTGTATCGCTACTACTGTGCCAACCGACCCAGGGATGCCCGCTCAGCCCTTGGTCCACATGTTGTGCTTACCACCCAGCACAAGAGGGGTTATTGTTGGCCGTTTTAAGCGTGTGTGTGATTTGCGTACGTACATGGTAAAAATAAACTAGAACATACCTAACTGTTGTCTGCTTTGCACTCCGTTGGCGGGGTCTTCCCAGATACTATTATTATAGTACACGATATGAAAAGATACCTCTTGTACTATTAATACGAGTATCCAACCGGGAAACGCACGGCTGGATCCAAGCTACTTGCGACAACATTTAGTGTGACCAGCCCAATGATGGCCGCTCAATAACAGCCCGGGGTCTCACCTGTGCTTATCATCCGGCACAGATTGTCGTCGGTCGTTCTATGCGCGTGTGTGTGTGGAGTGCAACTAGCCTAAAGAAAACGGCAACCTGCTTGGTACTCCGTCGGCAGGATCTTACCGGTTGTATTATGCGAGATGAAATATCCTCAAATGTGCTTCGTACTACAACAGTAAATACCCAACGATGAACACGCATTTATGGCTCGATCCAAGCTATTTGCGATAGCGACAAAAATCTACTCGATCCAAGATATTTTGCGACAGCAACAAAACTCTATACTACCAGGTGGCTCTTACGCTTTACGTTAATTTGGACCACAACCCAAGGATGGCCTTCCAGCTCTGGGTCACGTACATTGCTGGACGTTCTATCTATGCGCGTGTGTCATTTGTAGAGTACCTCAAGTCTAACGGCTGTTGTTACGGTTTGTGCACTCGATCGTCGCCAAGATCGTACCCGTTGTAAAAGGCTATAATAAATTACTGCTGTATACACACATACTTCGTACGTTGTAAAACTCCGTCGACACACATGATGATATCACCGGTTTTGATACGAGATGATGAGAGACTCGAACTCTTGTAGTGTCTACTATCGGGAAAACACATGGATCGCCGGATCCAAGCTACTTGTGGCAACAAATGCAGTAGCAGCAGCAGCAGTGTGTGGTTTGTAGAGTGCAGCAAGCCTAATGGCCGCAGCCTGCTGTGTGTACTCCATCATCAGCAGGATCGTACCCGTTATACGAGATGCATACTTCCAAGCACAATATGTACTGTAAACTGTACTCATCTTGCTTTATGCAACGGGAAACCACATGGCTGGGCCCAAAAAATAGTGTGGGCGGACCCAAGGGCGGCCGCTAAGCTCTCGGGTCACTTTTGGCTGTGCTTGACACCCAGCACATACGTACTCGTATCTATGAGCTACTCGTAGTAGTTGGCCGTTCTATGCGCGTGTGTAACTGACTGTTCAAGAGTGGAATAGGCCTACAGTAATATGAAATGGCTACTGTCTACGTTTTACTCCACACGTAGGCAGGATATTTTTACCCGTCACATCATCATACGAAAGATAAAGATCCAAATATCTTGTGATAATGCCCAACGATGAAAACACATGGCTGGATATCCAAGATCCTTGCGACGCCAACAGTATAGTCCGCCAGCCCTTGTTTATGCAGTACTTACTGCAGTGCCAACCGACCCAGCAGAGATGCCCGCTCAGCCCTTGGTCGCATATTATATATGTTGTGCTTACGACCCAGAGCACAGAGAGAGGCTGTTGATGGCCGTTTTGTGCGCGTGTGTGATTTGCGTACTACCTGGTAAAAAACAAGAACAGGCCTGCTGTTGTCTGCTTTGCACTCCATCGGCGGGGTCTTCCCAGTTACTCCTACACGAGATGAAAAGATACCTCTTGTACTACGAGTATCCAACCGGGAGACACACGGCTGGATCCAAGCTCCTTGCGATAATACCATTTAGTCTGACCAACCCAATGATGGCCGCTCAATAGCTCTGGGTATCACCTGTGCTTACCATCCGGCACAGAGTGAAGAGAGATTGTTGGTTGTTCTACGAGTATGCGCGGGTGAAAGGAGTGCAACACGCCTAAAGAAATCTAAAACCTGTTTTTTTGTACTCCGTTGGCAGGATCTTACCGGTTTTATTATGCGAGATGAAATATCCTTAAACCTGCTACAATATGAATACCCAACGATGAGCACACATTGATGGCTCGATCCAAGATATTTGCGACAACAACAAAAACCTACCAGCTCTTTTACGCTTTACGTTAGTTTGGACCAATCCAAGGATGTCTTTCCAGCCCTGTGGATCACCTGCAATGTTGGCCGTTCTATACTACGCGTGTGTCATTTATTCTCTGGGGTACCTCAAGTCCAACGACTGTCGTCACCGTTTGTGCACACCATCGTCGTCAAGATCGTATCCATTGTAAAAGACTATAAGAAATTAGTGTTGTATATACACTGTACTCCGTCGACATGCTCTTACCGGTTGTTACGCGAGATGAAAGATACAAACTCTTGTAGTGCGTGCCCAATGGGAGGACACATGGATCGCTGGACGCAAGCTATACTTGTGGCCATATTTACAGCAGCAGTGTGTGGAGTGTGGACTACGGATGGTTGATCAGCCCTGATTCACATGTGATTGACACCCAGCACATACATACATACATAGAGAGCTCGTCAGCCGTTATATACGCGTGGGTAGTTTGTAGAGTGCACCTAAATGGTCGCAGCCTGCTGTGTACTCCATCAGCAGGATCGTATCCGCTGTACGAGATAATCTACTTAATAATCTTGTTTTATGTAACGAACGGTAAACTACATGGCTGAACCCAAGCTACTTGTGACAAAATTTAGTGAGGGCGGACCCAAGGATGACCGCCAAGCCCTGGGTCACCTGCGCTTGACACCCAGCATATGTCTTCTGTAGTTGGCCGTTCTATGCGCGGGCGTAACTGTTCAAAAGTGGAACAATAGGCCAAATTGTTATCGCTTTGTACTCCATACTACTGGCAGATGATAGATACGTAGGCAGGATATTTTTACCCGTTACATCATATTGGTACGAAAGATCCAAATATATTGTAATGATGCCCAACGATTAAAACACATGGCTGGAGATCCAAGATCCTTGCGACGCCAACAATATAGCCCGCCAGCCCTGATTTATGTGTATCGCTACTACAGTACTGTAGTAGTGTCAACCGAACCAGTAGGGATGCCCGCTCAGCCCTTCGTCGCATATATTGTGCTCACCACCCACAGCACAGAGGCTGTTGTTGGCCGTTTTGTGCGCGTGTGTGTGATTTGCGTACCTGGTAAAAAAGTAGAACAGACCTGCACTCCATCGGCGGGGTCTTCCCAGTTACTCCTACACGAGATGAAAAAATACCTCTTGTACTATTCATACGAGTATCCAACCGGGAAATACAAGGCTAGATCCAAGCTCCTTGCGATAATACCATTTAGTCTGACCAACCCAATGATGGTCGCTCAATAGCAGCCCTGGGTCTCACCACCTGTGCTTACCATCCGGCGTAGAGTAGAGATATGTTGTTGGCTGTTCTATGCGCGTGTGTGGGGAATGCAACAAGCCTACAGAAAACCGAAACCTATGTTTATGTGCTACGTCGGCAGGATCTTGCCGGTTATTATACGGGATGAAAGATCCTAAACTCTTGAAATATCCAACGGGAAAACACATGGATGGCCGGGTCCGACGTCCTTGGGACGCCAACAACAACCTACGAGCCCTTATGTTCAACGGTAGTACTGCAGTAAGTAGTAGTGTAGAGACCAACACAAGGATAACCGTTCAGCCCTGGATCACCTGTGCTTGCTAGCTGCACCACCCAGCACAGAGAGAGATTGTTGGGCGTTTAAAGCGCGTGCGTGAGTACTCGTAGTAGTGTGAAATAGAACAAACCTAAACGATGGCTGTTCTGCTTTGTACTTCTTCACCAATCAGCAGGATATCACTAGTAAGTTAGGTATTCTATAATACGAGATGAAATATCCTAAAACAAATCTTGCAATAATATGCCCAACGATGACAACACATACATGGCTCGATCCAAGGAAGGATGCATGCTACTACGGACGGACGCATGCTACTGCGATAGAGGTGCACCATGTTTTTTCTGAGCTCCTCACTTAAGGAGCGTCATACCTCACCGAAAAAAAACGATTTTGGAGGAAAACAAAAGTGCTGCCGGATGCCAAATTCTCATGACCGAAGTATACTCTGAAACATAATTCGTCACAAAAACGAAATTCCGACGAACTTGGGTTAAGAAGCTCGATCGTTCAGAAAACGATTCAGCCAAAAAAAGGTATACCTCCACTACCGTAGCACGCGTCTACGGTGGTAGAGGTGCACTTCGAGTATTTCTTTTCATGACGGTGGTCACTTAAAGGAGCTCTGTACAGTACAGTAGTACTGTAGTAACTCAACCAAAAAAAAATGATTTTTAGAGGAAAATAAAAGTAAGTACCACCCGATGAAGAAATACCATGGCTTCGTATTACGGAGGACCATAGTTAATAGGACCAAATTTTGTTCGTAAAAATACGTAGATATATAGGTTTTTGTGTGTACGGAAAGTCCTATTTTTTTTATTTATTTTTTTTGTCCATCCCATTTATTATCTCCGCACTTCCGTCTTTCTCCCTCCCTCGTAGTCGTAACTCAGATCCGGGGTCACAAAGTAGGCTCCTCTCCCTCCTCCCCCACTACGGTTCTTGCCTTGCATTTTTATCGCGAGAATATTTCAGCACTTTCTTCCCTCGTCAACTCTCGTCGAATTTTGCTTACCCACGCTATAATATATATGCGCTCTCGACAGACGGTGTCATTTTAGAATAAAAACCTCCACGGGGAGAATCGAACCCTCGACATCCGGGCCTACAGGCTTCGTGGCTACCAGTTAATAGGACCAAATTTTGTTCGTAAAAATACGTAGATATATAGGTTTTTGTGTGTACGGAAAGTCCTATTTTATTTTTTTTATTTTTTTTGTCCATCCCATTTATTATCTCCGCACTTCCGTCTTTCTCCCTCCCTCGTAGTCGTAACTCAGATCCGGGGTCACAAAGTAGGCTCCTCTCCCTCCTCCCCCACTACGGTTCTTGCCTTGCATTTTTATCGCGAGAATATTTCAGCACTTTCTTCCCTCGTCAACTCTCGTCGAATTTTGCTTACCCACGCTATAATATATATGCGCTCTCGACAGACGGTGTCATTTTAGAATAAAAACCTCCACGGGGAGAATCGAACCCTCGACATCCGGGCCTACAGGCTTCGTGGCTACCAGTTAATAGGACCAAATTTTGTTAGTAAAAATCTATGAATATATAGGTTTATGTGTGTACGGAAGGTCCTATTTACTATGTATGGTCCTCCGTAATAGTTATTTTTGCAGGGGACCATAGTAAGTAGGGACCTATACGGTACAAACAAATATATATATATATATTTACCTATTTTCACAAACAAATTAAACTTTGGTCCTATTTACTATGGCCCCCCGCAACAAGTACATAACGGAAAATATTGCATCACAACAAGGAAATTCCGACGATGTTTTGGGTTAACCCACACTCAGAACTGAAAAGCTTATCCCACTCTAATTTCAAGTCATATGTCCCGAAATACGTGGGAGACCCTTTCTTAAGCGGTTAAGGAATTGCTGCGTCATTCCGAAAACGTTGTCAGTGAATCATCCAGAAAAAGGTATACCTTATAAGAAGTACCTCTATCGTAGCACGCGTCCAAGGCTTTGCGACAAAAACAAAATCTACGAGTTTTTTTTTTGTGTGTTTACGTCATTATAGTTGATTTAGTTAGGACCCACCCTAGGACGATGTTCATTCCCGCTCTGGGTCACCTGTGCTCACAACACCCATAGCACACAAAGTGTTGGCCGCTGTTTTATATTATGCGTGTGTCATTTGTAGCGTACATCAAGCCTATAACGACTGCTGTTGGCGACGTCTTTCTTTGTACTGCATCGTCAGGATCGCACCCGATATTATTGTTGTTGTTGTTTTTGTTGTCTTCACATTAAAAGCCGTGCCGGTCTCTCTATCCAGTACCTCCATCTGTCCGTACTAATCCAACACTTGACGCGGTCGATTCCCGTGGTCACAGGCTAACTTACCCCAAAAAGGTATACTGAAATAAAGGTGGAGCCCGAAGGGTCCGCCAAGCGATCAAAGTCAGTCAAGAACAGATAGTCTGGAGCCCTCCGCTCCCCTCTACACCCTGTGTGAAGGTAAAAATAAAAGCCAAAATCAGGTACACCTGGTCACTTTGGTGCCAAAAACAGGTACAACACTAAAACCAAGTACAAATCACACGCTAGGACACATCTCATTGGCCAGCCTCACATCGTACCTGATTTTGGCATGAAATGATCCAGGTACACCTGGATTTGTCTACTTTGGTTAGCTTTCAACTGATTTTGGCGAATTTTGAGCCAATCAGAGGCCATACGTACACTGTCTCCTATACGCCCGACACGAAGACATCAACACACTACGTACGTACAACCCGCCACAACGACTACAGAACATATCATACGCGCGCATACAGCACAATGGATCTGTTGTAATAAATTACGTACTGCTGTTTGCTGACACGGTACGGAAAGCGAGCAGATCAGTCTCAAATGAACTCGATGTTTAGTTCGTATGCTATCAATGTGGCTACGACTATACACATATACGTACCTGGTACAAGAATACGGAAATACACGTCGTAGGAGTGAGTGTGATCACGAAATCAATGAAAGCATACGACAGATATTAATACCCGTACTGAAAATAACATACAACATTTATCAAGAGTTTGGAGGACATACATTCGCTATCCTTCTGCTGTTCAGGCGCAAATTCAAAAGTATGTTTGATAATTTCTCACAGCCAAAAAGTCCTGAAAAACACCGTTCGTGGCGCGCGTTTTTTACTTGGTTTTAGTATATACCTGATTTTGGCTCAACAAAAGGATCAGGTATACCTGATTTTGGCAGTTGCCCAAAGTAAAACTGGAAAGGTCAACATCGCCAATCGGGGGTATACGCCCCCTGATTCTACCTTGCTTCTTGGTGCCCCTATAATGCCGGGGTGTTCCGTACCGGGTTCAGGCCGGTCAGGCAAACAAATTGAGTCCTCCACACCGATTTTAAACGCAGACACGATACGGGGGAAGGGAACTATGGTCCCGTGCTACTGATGTACCCCCGGCCTTCGAGCAGTGTAACTGCAAAAGGTTAAAAACAGCGGGAAAAAGACAAAGACAAACAGACACACAGACAAGCCGAAAGTACAAACAAACACTCAAACAAACAAGACCACAGCGATAGCACAGACACGTCATCCCGACGGGGTGGTGCAATGGTGCAGCGATGGGGGGAGGGGGGAAAAAAAACAAAAAAATAGTCCAGGAGAGTCAATCGGGCACATATCGTGCCACTCGGTCCGCCATTTCTCGCTTGTTTTCTTTCCTCGCCGATTTGTCCTTTTTCCGCACCCCTCCCGTCCCGTTGGTTTTTGTCGTTTCCGAGATAAAAAATTACGAGATGAAATTTAAGACACCGTGTAAAGATGTTGCGACGCATGCTACGATAGAGGTGCGCCTTGTTTTTTCTGAGCTCCTCACCTAAGGAGCGTCATAACTCACCGAAAAACGTTTTTGGAGGAAAATATAAGTGCTGCCGGATGAGAAATCTCATGACCGAAGTACACTTGAAACATTTTTCGTCCCAACAATGAAAGTCCGACGAATTTGGGTTAAGGAGCCCGATCGTTCAGAAAACGATTCAGCCAAAAATTGCTGCCTCTACCACCACCATAGCACGCGTCTTGCATTGTCGAACGGGAGATCACAACATACGTACAACAATGATGGCTGGATCAAAAAAACTCCTCGCAACAACACTACTATAGTCTACTTAGTGTTGACCAACCCACAAGGATTAGCCCTGGATCACCCAAGCTTGACACCCAGCTCAAAGATTGTTGGCCGTTATATATGTGCGCGTGTATGTGTGGTTCGTAGAAGAGTGCATCAAGCCAATAGTGATGACTCTTGCCACCGCCGTTGTACCCCATATCTTCGCAGGACCGTACACCCGTTATTATTATACGAGATAGAAAGATCCAAAATCTTACAACAATATATATGCAACGGTGAATACACAAACATATGTTATACTACTCGTATACATGGCCGAACCTAAGATCCTTGCGACAACAACAACAACAACAAAAACCTGCGATTGAAACCGTATGTTTAACGTTAACCCTTTTAGAACTGCAGTCCCGTTTTGAGGACAAACCACTCTAATTCTAAGCTGTCTGTCCCCAAAACGGGACTCCAGTCCTATAAGGGTTAAGTATGCACCAACCCAAGGATGACCGCTCCGCCCTGGATCATCTGTACATCGATCGATCTACTGTTGTTGGCCGTTGACATCGTGCGTAAGTTTTTTTAAGCGGAACAAGCTTGGTGAAGGACTTCAGCCTATTTTGTACTCTATAGCGGTATCTTACCCGTTATACATACGAGATGAAAGATCCAAACATCTTGGAATAACCAACGATGAAAACGCATACCTGGATCCAAGCTACTTTTGCGACATCATTGTTGAGGGTGGGTGAACCCAAGGATGGCCGCTCAGCTCTGGGTCACGCGTACTTGGCACCTAGCACAGATCTAGTTGGCCGCTTCAAGCTCGTGTGTGATCTGTGTTACGTGTAACAAACCTGAATGGCTGGTGTCTGCTTTGTACTCCATAATAGGCAGGATCTTACACGCTATACGAGATGAAAGATTCAATTTGTGTTTGTGATAAATACCCAACGATATAAAAAACGGATTGCTCGATCCAAGCTCCTTGAGACGCCAACGGTAATTTACTAATCTATGTGTTTAACTTAGTCCAAGGATGACCACTCAGCCCTGAATCATCTATGCGTGACAACCAGCACAAAGAAGATTGTTGGCCGTTCTATATGTGCGCGTTCGTGGTTCGTAGAAGAGTGAGCCAATGACTCCTGCCGCCGTCGTTGTACCCCATATCTTCACAGGATCGTACCCGTTATTATTATACGAGATAGAAAGATCCAAAAACATTGCAACAATATATATGCAACGGTGAACACACATACACATACTATACACGGCCGAACCTATGATCCTTGCGACAACAACAACAAAAACCTGCGATTGATGCCGTATGTTTAACGTTATAAGTGTGCACCAACCCAAGGATGACCGCTCCGCCCTGTGGATCACCTGTACACCGATCGCTCTACTGTTGTTGGCCGTTGTCATCGTGTGTAAGTTTTGTATATCGGAACAAGCTTGATGAAGGACTTCGGTCTATTTTGCACTCTATAGCGGTATCTTACCCGTTATACATACGAGATGAAAGATCCAAGCATCTTGTAATATCCAACGATGAAAACGCATACCTGGATCCAAGCTACTTGCGACATCATTGTTGAGGGTGGGTGAACCCAAGGATGGCCGCTCAGCTCTAGGTCACATGTACTTGGCACCTAGCACAGAAGATCTAGTTGGCCGCTTCAAGCTCGTGTGTGATTTGTGTTACATGTAACAAACCTGAATGGCTGATGTCTGCTTTGTACTCCATAAATAATGGGCGGGATCTTACCCGCTATACGAGATTAAATATTCAATTTGTTTGTAATAATAAATACCCAACGGCAACAAAAATGGATTGCTCGATCCAAGCTCCTTGAGACGCCAACAATAATCTACGAACCTATGCGTGTAACTTAGTGTGGACCAACCTAAGGGTGACCGCTCAGCCTTGGATCACCTATGCGTGACACCCGGCACAAAGAAGATTGTTGGCCGTTCAATATGTGCGCGTGCGTGGGTTGTAGAAGAGTGCATCAAGCCAGTAGTGACTCTTGCCGCCGTCGTTGTACCCCATATCTTCGCAGGACCGTGCCCGTTATTATTATACGAGATGGAAAGATCCAAAAATCTTGCAACAATATGTATGCAACGGTGAACACACATACACATATTCTACTACTCGTATACACGGCCGAACCTATGATCCTTGCGACAACAACAACAAAAACCTGCGATTGATACCGTATGTTTAACGTTAAGTGTGCACCAACCCAAGGATGATCGCTCCGCCCTGGATCACCTGAACACCGATCGCTCTAACGTTGTTGACCGTTGCCATCGTGTGTAATTTTTGTAAAGCGGAACAAGTTTAGTGAAGGACATCGGTCTATTTTGCACTCTATAGCAGTATATTACCCGTTATACATACGAGATGAAAGATCCAAACATCTTGAAATAATCCAACGATGAAACGCATACCTGGATCCAAGCTACTTGCGACATCATTGTTGAGGGTGGGTGAACCCAAGGATTGCCGCTCAGCTCTGGGTCACGTCTACTCGGCACGTAGCACAGAAGATCTAGTTGGCCGCTTCAAGCTCTTGTGTGTAATTTGTGCTACGTGTAACAAACCAGGATGGCTGGTGTCTGCTTCTTTTCTTTTCTTTTTTTTTTGTGTCTTCTTCGTACTTCATAATAGGCAGGATCTTACCCGCTATTTACGAGATGAAATATTCAAGTTGTTTATAATAAATACCCAATGGGCAAAACAAACGGATTGCTCGATCCAAGCTCCCTGAGACGCCAACAAGAACCTACGAATCCATGCGCTTAACTCACAGTATAGTGTGGACCAACCCAAGGATGACCGCTCGGCCCTGGATCACCTATGCTGGACACCCAGCTCAAAGATTGATGGTCGTTCTATATGTGCGCGTGCGTGGTTCGTGGAATAATACATCAAGCCAATAATGACTACTCGTACTGCCGCCGCCGCCGTTGTACCCCATATCTTCACAGGATCGTACCCGTTATTATTATACGAGATAGAAAGATCTAAAAATCTTGCAATAATATATATATTCAACGATAAAAACACCTACTATTTACATACATGACCGAACCTAAGATCCTTGCGACAACTACAAACATCTACGATGGATACCGCATGTTTAACGGGGGTGGTGTGCACCAACCCAAGGATGACCGCTCAGCTCTGGATCACCTGTGCACCGATCGATGTTATGTAGTACTGTATGCCGTTCTCATCGTGTGTAAGTTTTGTAAAGCGGAACACAAGTCTGGAGGAGTTCGGTCTATGTTGTACTCTATAGAGAGGCATAGGGGTACATCAGTCGCACGGGACCATAGTTCCCTTCCTCCCTACCATGTCTGCGTTATATTATCGGGGTGGAGGACTCGATGTTTTTGCCTGACCGGCGTGAACCCGGCACGGAACACCCCGGCATTATAGGGGCACCAAGATAGAATCAGGGGGCGTATACCCCCGATTGGTGATGTTGACCTTTCCAGTTTTATTTTTACCTTCACATAGCGTGTAGGGGGGAGCGGAGGGCTCCAATCTATCTGTTTCTGACTGGCTTTGATCGCTTTGCGGACCCTTCGGGTTCCACTTTTATTTCAGTATACCTTTTTTGGGGTAAGTTAGCCTGTGACCACGGGAATCGACCACGTCAAGTGTTGGATTAGTACGGACAAATGGGGGTACTGGATAGAGAGACCGGCATGGTTTTTCATGTGAAGACAACAACAACAACAACCCACATGATTATCCCTGTACATATGTACGAGATGAAAGATCCACACATCTTGTGATATCCAACGATGAAAACGCATGTTTGGATCCAAGCTACTTTTGCGACATCATTGTTGAGGGTGGGTGAACCCAAGGATGGCCGCTCAGCTCTGGGTCACGCGTACTTGGCACCTAGCACAGAACTAGTTGGCCGCTTCAAGCTCGTGTGTAATGTGTGTTACGTGTAACAAACCTGAATGGCTGGTGTCTGCTTTGTACTCCATAATAGGCAGGATCTTACACGCTATACGAGATGAAAGATTCAATCTTTGTGATAAATACCCAACGATAAAAAAAACGGATTGCTCGATCCAAGCTCCTTGAGACGCCAACAAGAATCTACGAATCTATGCGTTTAACTTAGTGTGGACCAACCCAAGAATGACCGCTCAGCCCTGGATCACCTGTGCACCGATCGGTCTCTGTACTGTGTGTAGTTCGCCGTTCTCATCATGTATGTGTAAGGTTTGTAAAAGTCGTGGACAGGTGTGGCAAAGACTTCGGGTCTACGTTTCACCTCTCTATAGATGGCCTCCTACCCGCCTGCCTTATACGATACAGAGATTAAAGATATCCAAACAGTTATTCATACTTTGTCAAGGATGAAAATACATACTACCTGGATCCTACTGAGTGACAACATTGATTGAGTGTGAGCGAACCCACAGCGATGAGCGCCTCAGCTCTGCGGTCATACGCGTGCTTGGCACGTAGCACAGCCTCAGTTGGGTCTGTTTGAGCGGTGTGTAGTTTGTGTTATTTACGTGTAACAAACCTGAATGATGTCTGGTGTCTGGTTTGTACTCCATTTAATAAGCAGGATTTACCCAATAAAGGAACGAGATGAAATATTCAGTTTGTTTGCTATTAATCAATAACCCAACGGTATGAAAACACGGATTGCTCGATCCAAGTACTTGGCACGCCACCTAAACAGAGAATCTCAGCGATTATGCGTCTTAAACTCACAGACCTATGAGTGTGGCCAACCAAGGGTGCCCGCTCAGCCCTGGATGCCTATTGCTTGTCGACACCCAGCTCAAGATTGTTGGCCGTTTTAGAATGGATGCGCGCTGTGTGGGTTCGTTAGAAGAGGCATCAAGGCAATGACTCTTGCCGCCGCCGTTGGTACCCATTATCTTCACAGGATTCGTAACCCGTTATTATTATTATACGAGATAGAAAGATCCAAAAATCTTGAAATAATATAGATGCAACGATGTAAACACCTACCACTCTGTCAAAATAGGCACAATTTTTATTGGATATTAGGGTATAAAAGGTGCTTATATTTCGGGACAGAGTGGTACTACATACATGCGGCCGTTCTATATGTGCGCGTGTGTCGTGGTTCGTCCATCAGAAGCTAGCTGTGTATTGCAAGCCCAATGACTTCCTCTCCCCCGCATCGTTTCATATCCAATCTTCACACGGACTCGTACCCGTTACTACTGTATACGAGATAGATAGAATCTCCAAGAACTCGTTGTTCAGGAACCTATATATATGCATCGCGTGAAATCATGACATGTCACTACATGCTAATTACATGGTGAACCTAAGATTCTGTGCGACAACCCACCAAAACTCTACGATGATACCTTATGTTTTATTGTTAGTGTGCCTACCCAACCCAAAAAGATGACGCTCAGCGCTGTATCACCGTGCTGCACCGAATCAATCTACTGTGCATAGTTGGCCGTTCTCATCGTGGGTAAGTTTTGTAAAAGTGGAAACAAGCCTGAAATACGTATTCTGTCTTTGCTTGTACTCTATAGAGGCACCTACCCGTTATAAATACGAGATGAAAAGATCCAAGAATTCTTTGGATATCATAAAGATAAAACAAATACATACCTGGCTCCAAGCTACTTGCGACATCATTGTTGAGGGTGGGTGAACCCAAGGATGGCCGCTCAGCTCTGAGTCACGTCTACTTGGCGCGTAGCACAGAAGATCTAGTTGGCCGCTTCAAGCTCTCGTGTGTAGTGTGTGCTACGTGTAACAAACCTGAATGGCTGGTGTCTGCTTGTACTCCATATTAGGCAGGATCTTACCCGCTATTTACGAGATGAAAGATCCAATTTGTTTGAAATAAATACCCAACGGGAAAAAAAACGGTTTCCTCGATCCGAGATCCTTGCGATGCCATCAAGAATCTACGAATTCCAATCCATGTGCTTTAACTTTTTAGTGTGGACCAACCCAAGGATGACCGCTCACCCCTGGATCGCCCGTACCACCCACGACAGAGATTGTTGGCCGTTTCATGCGCGTTTGAGTAGAAGACGCCTACCTCGTACACTGTTGTCTGCTTCACCCTCCACGGCCGGCCGGATCTTCCCAGTTACTTGACGAGATGAAAGATACCGTGCGAAACTCGTGTATTATCCAACTATCCGGAAAACACATATGGTTGGATCCAAGCTACTTGCGACAGCACTTCGTGTGTACCAACCCACAAGGATGGTCGCTCAGCCCTGGGTCACCTGCGATGACTATTAATATTACCATCCAGCACAGATCTACAGTGTTTAGTTGATTGAGCGTTTTATACGCGCGTGTGGTATGTGATAGGTGGGACAAGCCTAAGAAATGACTTATCATCTATGTTTCGTACTACTACTACTGTACTATCGGATCAATCTGCAGGAACTTACCGGTTATTATATGATCGTACGACGCGAAATATCCCATATTCATGAATTGTCCAACGAGAGAACACATACGAACAGTACTGTATAGATGGATGGCTGGGTCCAACCTACTGGCGAGAACGTTTATTAATAGTGTGTTTGCTACCTTGTCCAAGGATGCCTAGGCAAAGATGTCAGGAGACGGCACTTTCAGCCCTTGACTGACGGCAATTTTCTTTTTTTAATCCTTGACTGACGCCAACCTACTAGGTTTTAGTGTGGAACACTCGGATCCACACCCTTGACCGATGCTCGTTTTCCCTTGACTGGCCGTCTCCTGACATCTTTGGTCTTCGGCCACCTGCTCTTGACACCCAGCACAAAGCTTTTCGTACTTGAAGTTCGCCGTTATATGAACGTGTGTGGTTTGTGGAGTTCATCACCAGGATATCCGTACCCGTTACACCAGATGGACATACCAGGTGTGTGTGTAATAAGCTTGTGCTATCCAACGAACGACAAAACACATACATACATGCATTGCTGAATCCAAGGTACTTGCGACAAGCATCAGTGTGGACCAATCCAAGGATGGCCGCTCAGCCCTCGATCGCCTATACCTGTGCTTGACACCCACAGCAGCAGCACAGATGTATGTCGGGACGTTCTCTACACGCGTGTGTAATATGTATAGAGTGCATCAAGAGTCAATGACTGCTGCCGGCCTGTATGGGTATAGCTTTTGCCCGAACAGCAAACAATTTACACACCAATACCTGGTATTCTTGCTGTTTAACCGTCAACTCACAGAACCGACATTGCTTCATGCCATGTCTAGGGCCAAATATAGATGTACATATACACAGATGGGTGTTGTCCCGGTGTATAACGGCTAGGCCCGGGGGTCACCCTTCAGCCTCCCTAAATATTTCTCCGTCGGTTTAATCACGTACTCCGTACGTAACCCTAGTGGTATGTGTGTGTGTTCTTCACATTAAACCTTAACCTTCCTTTCTACCCGTCGACATCCAGCACACCCAGTGTCCGTGCCGATTCTTCATCCTATAAAGATACCAGTTCTGTGGTCACAAAACTACGACACAGATATACTACGCTCAGTGCAGTAAGCAGAGCAGACAATGCAATGCCATACCTGGTATACGACAGGAAAGACCTACCCTGCTAGCAATCCAGGTGCACGAAAGAGAAAAAAGAGAAAAAAAAGAAAAGAAAAAAAAGCGAAAAAAAAGAAACAAACGTAGAATCATAAATACAAACGAACAGCCGAGAATGAAGATACGTATCAAAACCAAAGGCATTTTACCCCACCGATTAGACATGAAAAAGAAGGCCTGCTCGGTAACACAAGGAACTGGAGCTCCCTTCAACCCAATCCCGGCGTCATTTGATCCCTTGTGGGCCGGCACACTGCTCTCCGATCTGCCGGCAAGGCGTGTGTCTCCGAGCTGCTGCAAATCTGCAAATCGCTCGTCCCGAGTACGCCCTCTAACWAAATTAATGGGGCTCGAGCCAGCATCTTAGCCCAACGAAGCCAGGGGTGGCAGGCACGCCACAACCCACAGGGTCATTGTAACGTCGGCCGTTTCAAATTTCGTTGCTTGTATCGCTCGCGTGGTCAATCTGCTCGTACTCGGTCGTATCAGAAGTGCGTGGAGTCGCGGCGCGTCGGTTTTCGTCTACATCATCCTCGTACATCAGTGGCTGAAACCTCGCTGATGAAGGCTTCTTTTTGGCTGCGACGACTTGAGGCCGTCTCCCGAGGTCAGAGGGACCACTTGAGAGGCTGAAGCTGGTCATGAGGTGCCTTGTCGAGGGAGAACGAGCTGCTGTTCGAAGTTGGTCCTTGATTTGATGTGGTGAGATTTCCGGGGTACATCTCTCTCTTGGCGAATGTGGACGTAGGGCGGCCCTATCTCTGAAGGGCGAGACCATTTGCGTCGCCGATTGCTCTCCTCGAACCCTCTAGTAGACGACAACAGCCACGCCAAATGTCCCTTGTGCCCCTCGTCTCTAGGTCGAGTACGAGTTGCACCTACAAGCAGCAGAATCTGTGTAAGTTTCCTCGATCGGCAAAACGATATTATTGTAGATATTTTGGTTCGAGTACTCAAAATTTGCGGCTTTCTTGCAGCAGTACCTGCACCGAACGAGTACGAGCAGATTAACCTTGCGAGCGATACAAGCAACGAAATTTGAAACGGCCGACGTTACAATGACCCTGTAGGTTGTGGCGTGCCTGCCACCCCTGGCTTCGTTGGGCTAAGATGCTGGCTCGAGCCCCATTAATTTTGTTAGAGGGCGTACTCGGGACGAGCGATTTGTAGATTTGCAGCAGCTCGGAGACACACGCCTTGCCGGCAGATCGGAGAGCAGTGTGCCGGCCACAAGGGCTCAAATGACGCCGGGATTGGGTCGAAGGGAGCTCCAGTTCCTTGTGTTACCGAGCAGGCCTTCTTTTTCGTCATGTTTAATCGGTGGGGTAAAATGCCTTTGGTTTTGATCGCCCCCTGATTATCTTCCTTCACCGTGGTACATCCAACATCGCGGTCCGGGAAAATAAAACTCCAGAGATACCGCATGAAAATCGTCTCGCGGAAACCGGTGGCCATTGCCACATACTCTGCCTCCGTAGACGAAAGGGTAATGGATTTCTGCGTCCTAGAGTAGAACGATACACAGGCACCAGCGCACATGACAACTCCACCGGAGACAGACCTCCGGTCATTGGCCTCGTGCGCGTAGTCCGCATCCACGTACAACTCCAGCTGAACTCCATTACTCAGACCCCTCTGAAACGTGATACCGTACGTACTCGTAGATTTGATGTACATAAGGATGTGCAACGCTGCCTGCCAATGCAGTAACTTGGGTGCTGCAGAGTATCTCGCCACCGCCCGAACCGCGTTAAGGATGTCCGGGCGGGTCTGGTTCGCTAGCCACATCAAATGCCCTACCAACGACCGAAAAGGCTCGTCAACGTCTGGTTCATCCTTGTCAAACGCCTCAAGCTTTAGGTCAACCACCGCAGGAATGCACTTGCCGCGGGTAACACCAAACTTCGCTACGGTGCTCTCAGCGAAAACCTGCTGTGATATCGTCAATGTCCCTGCATCCCAGTCTCGAGAGAATCGGCAACCTGCGTACCACCGCAACTCCCCCAGGTTGTTGATAGGAACGAACTGGTTCAGGTCCTCACAAAACCGATCACACCTACTCTTAAGTCCCATCGCAAATATGTCATCCACATGCACTACTACTACGATAGAAACGGCCCCCGCTTCCACCAATCGCATGACACACGAATCAGCCTCACACTGCTCAAAACCAAGACCCCTCATACCACGTACCAAGTGATGGTGCCATTGCCGTGACGCCTGCTTCGAACCATACAAGCTGCGACACAACTTGACCACCTTCCCGGACAACGACCCGCACCCCTTGGGGAGGCGCATGTAGACGTCCTCACTTAGCTCTGACTGGACAAACGCCTGCTCGGCATCAAAATGGCATAAATCCAATCCCAACTCACACGCGATGGCAGCCAGCAAACGAATACTCGCAACGGATGGAAACGGGGAATGGGTCTCGAAATAGTCAACTCCTGTACGCTACCCAAAGCCTCTCGCTACCAACCTGGCTTTTTCCCGCACTACTCTGCCAAATTCGTTAACCTTCCAAGAATATACCCACTTGGCAGAGATCACGTTGATACCGTTTCGTTGCTACGTGCCTCTACCCTTCTCGTCGATCACAGCACCGAACGTCTTCGCGCGGTACAGGCCGTCAAACTCAGTGTCCATAGCGTGAAACCACACGTCTCCGTGTTCATCCTCGCACGCTTCGCGATACGAGTCGGGCGTTACCAACTCACTCGCAGGGCATGAAGGCAGTTCAGGGGCGGGCATGTGCGGCGGAGACTGGTCGGCAATGACCATGGCGATATTCTCCCGAGCAGCTAGTATCGAAACGAAGCCATGCTGCGTACCCATGCCCCCCTGCTGCCGTGACGCCGACCGCGTCACCGCCGGCGATACCCGCGGTTGCTGCTGCTGCTGCTGCTGCACCGGCACCTCCGACACAGCGGGCGGAGGTGCGGGCGAGGATGGTGCAACGGTTGCGGGCGGCGCAGGGGAAGAGACACGGGCAAAGACTCCGGCGGTGTAACAGTCGCTGGCGTCGGCTCCTGCTGCTGCGGTACGGACGACGCAGCAGACAGGGGCGTAGGCGAAGACTCTGGCGTTACACCAGCCGATGGCGTCGACGGCTGGTACCACACCTCGAAGCTCCGCGGCGCTTGCGGTGGCTAAGCTGGGTCACCGACAGCCCCCCCCTTGGCCGGCGACGGAGACCCGGCTATCGCGGTCCCTCCATTGAACGGCGCGCGCCGAAAACCCCACGTCACATCGGTCGAGTAGCTCGCGATGCCGGATGGCGACAACATGATCTTGCTGCAATCCGAGGCGTGGTCGTTGCCGGAGTTCAGGTAGAAGCATCGCTCGCCCTTCGGCTCTGACTTAGCCGCCCGCTTGGCCTTGTGGCGTCCCGGCATCATGAATGGAAGCACCGGGCCCCTGTAAGGCCTCTCGTGGAACTTCTCGAACGAGCACATCATGTCGGGCTTTTCATCCACCCGCGCCATGAGGTTGAGCGCGTCGCACATCCACGTCCATGCTTCCGGCCACGTGCGACCGTAGTTGAGCGCCTTGGCCGGCAACTCCACACCATCATACATGGTCTGGAACTCCAAGAACGCGGCCTGACCTCCTTCGGCAACAAGGCCTAGCTTCCGCTCCACCCGCCCGTTGCGCTTCGGACCGTCGACGGACGTGAACTCGTGGCGGATGTTGTTCTCGGCCATCAGCCTTTGGAACTCGGTGTTAGTGAATTCGGTGGCGTTGTCCGTGCGAAGGCATTGAGGTTTTCCGTAGGAATTTACGGCCGCCAGGAAACTGCGGAAACCGAGGGTGACGGTGGCCGCACTCTTGTCCGGCAGAAATACCGGCCAGCCCATGTTGGTGGCGTCGTCGACGATCATCAAACAGTACCGAGCGCCGCCCGACGACGTCGGCATAGGTCCTGCGAGGTCGGCGAACAGGCGCTGCATCCGCTTCTCAGCACGGCACGATGTGGATTTTGCGATGGCTTTGCTGATCCCCTTCCCCCCCGCGCACCCATCGCAATACCCCAAACGTCCCGTCACCTTGATGCCCATTTGACGAGCAGTCTCACGTAAAACGGCATCGTGGGCGTGGCCAAGAGAACAGTGCAGGTCATTGACGTCGATCCATCTCTGCCCACCAGGCCTCAGCACTGCAGCAGCAAGGGCGGGGGGTTTATGGTGCCGCGCTACACGAGTGGCCTCGACGTAGTTGCCGAAGTTCTCCTTGCGGAAAAACACGCGTCCGTTGAGCATGTGCGCCCCTTTGTGGTCAAGGGTATTTGCGTGCTCCTCTTGGATCACGTTCAAAGAGCACAGGTCGAAAGGGACCCCCGGCACATACGCCACATTCCTAAGAGTCACGGCTACATCCTCAGCACAGTGCATCACTAGATCGACACAACCGAAAACCTCTACCTCCATTATCTTTCCATCACCTATGATCAAAAACTTCTCATCGGGGGTAGGGGGTATCTTGTTGTAAAATAACGCACAATCACCAGTGCAATGGATTGACGCAGCGCTATCTCCAATCAGGATCTTACTCCCAGCCCTTGTTGGCCTCACAAGACCACCACCAACATGAAGAGCATGCCACTTGCCTAAAGACGTCAAATGCGCCACGAAGAGGGTGGGCCACTTGACCTGCTGCTCGTTGCTGGACGTCGCTTGGCTTTCTATAGTCGAGGAAAGCGGTCCACCCTCGTAAGCTCCCCCGGCTCCTTCACTTCCCGGCTCTGGTTGACCTTGCACTCCGCCGCCCACACCGCCCCCGCCCCCGTATGATGCGCCTCCGCCCATACCACCCCCGTCCCAGTACGGTTCGCCTCCGCCCACACCACCCCCGCCCCATTTTGGTTCGCCTCCGCCCACACCGCCCCCGCCGCAGTTCGATTTGCCACCGCCCACACCGCCCCCGCCCCAGTTCGATTCGCCACCGCCTACACCGCCCTCGTCCCATTGCTGTACGCCTTCGCCCACATCGCCCCCGTCCAATTCGTCGCCGCGAATTACGAAGCCAGGTTGTTGCTGAGGCCAAGCTCCCGATGGTGGTGGGGCACTGCTGTAGTGCTCCTGAGGGGCCGGAAGGCCATACGGAGGGGCCGCGACAATGTTTGCATGAATACGGGTGGGCGGGGCAGTACGACACTGCCTGGCCGTGTGGCCGTAAGCTCCACAAGTACCGCACGCCCCTGCGAAAGCATTCGGCGCTTTGCAAATCCTGGACTTGTGCCCGAGGGTACCACACCGGTCGCACTTGTACACTACCCCCATGGACGCTCCTGTAGGCGGAGGGGACTCCGGCTGATACCACCCACTTCCGGTGTTGCCAACCCAACCAGTGCCCCCGGCCTCTGCTGTTGCTGGCGGTACTGCTGCGGCTGGGGTGGGTGCTGCTGCTGTTGCCCACCCCCCAACTGTCGCTGCTGCTGCTGCTGCTGCTGCGGCGGCGGCTGCGCGGTGCCACCGTAGTGCCACTGCTGCTGCTGCTGCTGTGGCCCGGCGCCTC
>MEHQ01002470.1:28452-89526 GCA_008828725.1 Saccharina japonica | reverse complement strand
GCTCCGCCATTGACAACGCCTTCCACAATTTAGAAAACTTTGCCCCCCACATTCTGGTGACGGCACCATCCAACGTCGCGGTGGACAACATCGTGTCACGCATCCTGGATGAGGGGTTTCTAGACGGTGAGGAGGCTTGTTTTGCTTGTTTTCTACGTACTTGGCGTTTTTTTGTTTTTTTTTCGTTTTGCCTATTCGCTGTTGACGGTCGCAACGTGCTATAATATGTACCGGTATAATATTGATTGTTTTGTACGTATTGTAACGTCTTTTTTGTTTACGTGTGACATGTACAAAACAGGAGGGGCAATAACACGTGTTTCGATGCATGTACAAGACAAGTATGTATCGTATGTACGGAGCAAAAACAGGTGCTTTAGCTTTGAGCACCAAAGGTATACGGAAGAGCTGTATTGTTATTCGCATACCTGGTATGTTTTTATTCTATTTACGCGATAGATGTTTGATTTGTTTGTCGAATACTTAAATATTTTTGTGTGTCCTGTCCTGTCCTGTCCTGTCCTGTCCTGTCTTGTCCTGTTCTGTCTTGTCTGCTGTTTTGATTTGGTTCATAGGTAACGCGGGCAGGTACAACCCTTCGATGGCACGAGTTGGAGCTGGCAACGTCGGCACACAGTGAGTCCAAATTGCACACTCTGTCCCCGGTAAATAGAGTACCCGTCGGATAACAGAATACCCGTCGGTGAATAGAATGCCCGTCGGCAAATAGAACACCCGTCGGTAATGATAATACCCGTCGGTAATGAGAATACCCGTTGGTAAATAGAATACCCGTCGGTAAATAGAATACCCGTTGGCAAATAGAATACCCGTCGGTAAACAGAGTACCCGTTCGGACTCTTGATGTTAACATCAAACGGTGAGTATATTTCCGGCCAGGGCGGGAACACTTTTATAACCCATTTGAGGCCTTGAAAGAGAGACAAAAGGGACGAAACAAGAAAAAAAAAAAACTAGAGCTGTAAATCGGAGTGAAACGTATGTTGCGATTTATTTGAATCTAAACAGGTTTTGACGAAGAAAGCCGATTGATCGAATATTTTCAATAGACCGGCCTGCTTGAATTTCGAGTGAAAACCGAACGAGCGAAGCCCCCCCCCCCGAGTGGTGGGGGGGGGGCAATGTAGCCGATAAATGGCGTTGTGGATGATATATCGCTAAAATAACGCAACCGTTTTATTTTTTGCAATTCCGATTTCCGATGTCGATTGAGTTGTACATACGATTGAATCGAATACCAGGTACATCGGTTGTGATTCGCAGATCTATTGGTATCCGCGACTGCGTTGTCCTTGTGGCGCCACGCCCTGCCGATCAATGTTGTATTATTTATATATTTTTATTTTTTCGTTTTGCTGGGGCGGATCAGGGTGCGACCTGTGGCCCTCCAGTCGCAGGTGTCGAGCGCGCTGAGGCAGACCACTCAGGAGCTGACCATGCGCGTCGAGGCGGTCAACCTCCAGATGTTGGAGCTCAGGGAGTCCGTGAACCGGTCCCTCCAGCTGCTCAGGGAGCTCATTACCGTAAGTGCCCGTATTGCTCGCCAGCCTGTCTGTGAACCTGTCGTTGCCATAAGGGTGTGCGCCTTGCTTGCCTGGCAGGCAAGCTCCGCGTCTTGTTGTGGAGTGTTGTGTTTTTTTGGGGGGGTTGGTGTTTTGGGTACAGTAGGTTTGTTGCGCAGTAGGGCGGTTACATTTGGGGTTTATTTTGTTCGCAGTAGGTGTTTTGCAGCAGAGCTCAGGTCTATTATATTAGGTTTGACGCAGTAGGTTTGATGCAGTGATGTTTGGTGCAGTAGGTTTGTTACAGTATAGGGGGGTTAACAGTAGGATTTTTACAGCAGATTTTGTAACAGTTTAAGGTGTGTTACTTGGTGGCCGTTTCTAACCAATACGAAGATGCCACACACACAGTGGAAACAAGTGCGCCAAGTATAACAAAACCCATCGTCCACACTTGCTACTCAGAAAAAGTGATGCACCCGTCGGTATCTTCACCTGCCCGATCGCACCACCCCCCCGCCCCCTCTCCCTTCCACCAATGCACGGTGTGACCCGGGCTGCTTGCTACCGCCACTTCCCCGCCACTCCCCGTTGCCGCTTTGCCTGCTGCAGGCATGTCAGCACGAGCTGCCGTTCGGGTGGGAGGCGAGGGTAGACCGTGCCACCTTCACCGCTTTTTTCGTCGACCATGCCAACCAGGTAATTTTGAGGTTACCGATGAGGTAATTATTTTTCCGATATGGTTTTTCCGTTTTTCCGATAAAGCCGTTACTGGGACTGTGTTGTCTTTTTGCGTGTTACGCGGTAACTGAGATCAATTTCACACGAGTTTTGAGTCTCGCCAAGACGAGGAATTTTTGTTTGTTGTTGAAAAAAATGGCTGCAGAAAGCGTGTATAGCGCGTGTGTGAACAATTCGATGCGAGTCGACGAGATTAAAAAAATGCTGAGCTCTTCCCACGATAAAACAAAAGGTATGCACCGTAGTGGGGAGAGAGCGGGGAGGAGTGCCCGCTACGTATGAGACCCCGGGTCTGAGTTGCGAAGGAGGGGGGGGGGGGAGAAGTAGGGCAAATATAATAGATGGGATGGGTAGAAGAAAAAAAAAACACCACACTGCCGCCGTCACCAGCATCATGAACATCCTGACAACCATCACCGTCACCAACACCACCACAATGTCCTCACCAGAATATCACCACCACCATAGTCGTCGTCCTCCTTGCCATCGCCATATCTAGACTGATCATCACCATTGTCCCTCCCTCCCTCCCTCCCTCCCGCCCTCCCCCCCCCCCCTTCTTTGTTCGGCAGAGAACAACACTGGAGCCCCCCGATCCGCCCACCCCAGGCCCTGACGTCAGAACGGTGGCGGTGGAGTCCATGCCGGAGTACAGGGTGAGACAAGTTTCGGTGTTGGTGGTGGTGGTGTTGGTGGTGGTAGTGGTGGTGGTAATGGTGGTGGTGGTGATAGTGGTGGTGAGATGACCTCACAAAGCTTGCCGAAACGTTGTACGGCGTGGGAGGAGGCGTTTTTGCTGTTGACCATACCATACCACCACACTACCAAGTATGTAAAATACCTTACCCTAAGATCCCGTGCCAGGAATGATGCCATGTTTGGTTCCTGCTGGGTTGTTGTCACTTTAATGCTCATTGGTGTTTTGTCGTTTTTGTTGTTTTGTGCAGGTGTACGCCCAGCACCTGACGAGGGACCTCGAGTTGTACGAGAGGCTCAACAAGGAGCACAAGCGCCTCACGTGAGTCAGCCCCCCCCCCCCCCCCCCCCCCCCCCCCCCCCCCCCCCCCCCCCCGCCCCCCCCCGCAATGTCTGCCTGGTTGGTGAAAAACCGACGTGCTCCGTCCCGGCATTGTAGGGACGCGAGGGTCTATAGTCATACGACTACGGCCATGCATGAATATCGAGTACACCACCCCCCCCTCCCTCCCCCTCCTGGTGTTTCCCTTCTCCCCTCTATTTCCCTCTGGTCCCCTACTTTATTTTTCTTTGGTTTTATTCGATCCCGCTTTCCTATGTAGGCAACCCGAGCGAACCCCATACCATAGTCGTCATCTAAATTAACCCGTCCACTGCTGCAAAAATTAGTCCACGCCAACACAATTAGCCCGTGCCAAATCCACTGGGTGCTAAGCATAGCCCGTCCGCAGCTGTACTCCTACCATCGTCTCAGGGTTCACCATATTCACGTACGATTAGCCCATACTTGATCCAAGTAGATAGGCCCCGAAATAGTAGGCTCGGTTCTTAAGGGGTTCATGCCTCATCTTTAGATGGCCCACCCCCTCCGCCCGGAGAAAAAACAAATTCTAGAAAGTTATTACAAAATGCGGCAGCTGTGAGTTTGACCGATTGAGTGGCACCTCCGCCAGGAGAAAAACCAAATTTTACTAACTTGTTACAAAATGCGGCAGGTGTTGAGTTCGATACTCAACTTTTCGAGCTGGGTGATACCTGGTATCATACATCATCGGGGAGCGCGTGTTTCAATTTCCCACGTTTTTTTTCGCTCTTCTTTCGTTAACACATTTGTTTGGTTCGCCCCCCCCGCCCCCCCCTCCCCTCGCTTTTGATGTTTTTTACTTTGTTGTTTTGTTGAAGGTTCGCGGCTCGTGCAAAGACTGAACACAGGGAGCACGAAGTGCGGCAAAGCCTGGAGGTAACCTTGCTGGTGAGTGAAGCCCATGACGTTTTTTTCCTTCAAGGGATACGAAGCACCTATTTTTCCCCGGGGCTCCTGACTTGATTATAGTGCAGGATCTCTGTATCTCTCCCGAAAAAACTGATACTTGAGAAAAAAAATGGACGCTTACCCTCGGCCTATGGTAAGGATTGTTCGAAATATATTGTTGAAAACAAAAATGAGATCAACGATAAGGCATGCCTTGTTGAGTGTTAAGTCAAGTCAAAACAGTGTTGCCAAAAAAAGTACATTCCACCTATCGTAGCACGTAAAAGGTACAGTACCGCTATCGTAGCACATAAAAGGTACAATACCCCCTATCGTAGCACGTAAAAGGTACAGTACCCCTACCGTAGCAAGTAAAAGGTACAGTACACATATGGTAGCAAGTAAAAGGTACAGTACAGTACCCCTATCGTAGCCTAAGTCTGTCTAGCGGTTGCGGTCTGAATGTGACGGGCGGGGCGGGGTGGTGTGGTTCGGGGTAGGGACGGGTGGTGGGATGTTGTTAATTTGGCTCTTCGTTTTTTGGTGGGCCGGTGGACTATAATAGTTGGTTGATTCGTTTTTTGTTTTGTTTTCCTATTCCATCTGTCATCGTTGTTGCCTACCGGTACGTCTCCAGCTATCTAGACTTTCACCTTTCGTAACTCAGACCCCGGGGTCGCAGTCGGACACTCCTCCCCCCTCCCCACTACGCGGTGTATGCCCTCGTTTTTATCGCGGGTTGGTCGGTCGATTGATGGATTGATTGGTTTGTTGATTGGTCGGTCGGTCGATTGTTTGATTGTTCGATTGGTCGGTCGACTGATGGATTGATTGGTTGAATGGTTGGTTGATTGGTCGGTTCGTTGGTCGTTGATTGTTGATTGCGTGTATGTCTGGCGCGGGGTGGGTTGGTTGCTCACCGTCATTCCGTCATACGAAGTGTACCTGCTTACGTCTAACGTGCCGTCTGCCATCGCGCCATGCGCTCATTCCGTCATCCCATGATATCACACCTCCATACCACCTACTGCCTCTGTCATGCCGTCTACCGCCCCGTCGCATCGTCACACTACCACACCTTCATATTATGTAAGGTGTCGTCATGCCGTCTACCACCCGGTTGCACCGTAATCCCATCATGCATGTATACCGTCTACCATCCCGTCATGCCGTGACACCGTCTACCGTGTCCTCATACCGTCACACCGCCACCCCATCATGCCGTCATACCGTCTACCATCCCGTCATGCCGTGACACCGTCTACCGTGTCCTCATACCGTCACACCGCCACCCCATCATGCCGTCATACCGTCTACCACCCGATCAGACGGTCTACTATCCCGTCATACCCTCACGCCGTTATCCCATTATACAGTCTACCACACCGTCACAGCGGCGTCCCATCCTACTGCTTAACCATTCCATAAGGCCGTGGGTCGTCATACCGTCTAGCATCCCGTCATACCGCTATGCAGTCTACCCCGTGCCGTCACACCGTATACCGTCCCGTCATACCGCTAATCATGCCGTCTTACCGTCTACCACTGCCCTCGCTCGCTTGCCTGCTCGCTCGCATGTTCACCATGCAGGACGAAGCGCACCTGGTATTCAGCACGCTCAACTCTTCCGGCCTGCCCTGCATGGACCACACCGCGCCCTTCGAGGTGCTGGTGGTAGACGAGGCCGCGCAGTCGGTCGAGGTTTCCACCATCATCCCCCTCAGGTCAGACACAACAGTTTTTTTTTAATGGTGTCACGGCAAATACAATCGTACGAACACGAACAGCCGGGCGAAAACCACCACCCGGCCACCGGGGCAGTACAACGCGTACCAGCACCCGTTACCTTTATCGTAACCTCTACGGTTACCGTTGACACTACCGTTATTATTATTACCGATATCGTTACCGTTATTATTACCGTTGGCATTACCGTCGTCGTCACCGTTACCGCTACCGTTGCCGCGACAGCAGTTTACACTACGTATGTTTTTGTGTTTCAGGTATGATGCGTATCTGACTGATTTTTGTATTATTTGATTTGACTTCGTTTCTTTTTTCCTTAGGTATCCTTCCGCTCCAGTTTTTTCAGCCTGTTCTGTGACCACCAACACACGATTTTGGACATGAGTTAATGTCCGAACAACACCAACAATCTTAACCATTACCGTTACCTCCACCGTTTCCCGCTGCGGTTACCGTTGAAACTGGTTTTGGACCACAGGTTGGGCTGCAGACACTGCGTCCTCGTGGGCGACCCCAACCAGCTCCCGGCGACAGTTTTTTCTCAGGTGGGCTGAGCTTGGAGCGGTTCACGATGTTGGGCGCGCGGGGGGGGGGGGGTTGTACTCATGTCATGCATGGCCGTAGTCGTATGACCGTAAACCCTCGCATCCCTACAATACCGGAACGGAGAACGTCGGGTTTTCACTGGACAGACATTGTTCGCGACAAACGCGAAGCGCCGTGAGGTGTTCGGCGAGTCACATAAAGGGTGCGCTGCATCCTACTAAGAACCTTTTGTGAGGCGGGCTTCGATACCTTGGTTTGGGCCGGGGGCGTTTCGGGTGGAATGATTCGCCTAGATACCTGGTTTGTGAATCGATGCATTGGTTGATGAGCAGCAGAACGGCATACATGCTGAGCGGTAGTGCCCTAAAAGTGCATCGCTGGTACGCCTCATACGGGAGAGCGGTGTGAGGCCCCACTTTATGCTGTCGATCTGGATCGATTTTAAAGCCAACATCTCGCCCTCCCCTTCTCCCGTGGGACGCGATTTGTCCTCATCCCTCCCTCCCTCCCTCCCTCCCTCCCTCCCTCCCTGCATCCCTGCCTGCTTCCCTCCCTGCCTGCTTCCCTGCCTGCCTCCCTCCCCCCCCGCCGCCCCGAAATCACCGTCTCCTTGTTATGACGTCTTCGCTGTTTATTGAAAAACAAAAAAAGGGAGGAAAACTTTCGCAATACGACAGAAGCCTGTTCCAAAGGCTGGAGGCGAACGATCACCCGGTGCAGCTGCTGGACATACAGTACCGCATGCACCCGACCATATCGGCATTCCCGAGGTATGGGTGACGGTATAATGCCCTTTACTATCAGGAATTGTCGTTACGTCAATGTCGACTAAAACGCTAAGCGTAATTACGGGAAAACAGCCTTTTGAAAAATTACGCGTAATTACATCTACCACCAGGGGATTTTTGCAAGTATTCTCCGGGGATGAAATAGGCGAATCCCCGGCATATATAGATTTTTCGCGCTGGAACTCCTGTTGAACACTCAGCCATTATTTATAACATGTATGCTCATCCTGTGCTTCTGTCAACAGCAAGGCCTGTGCAGGGCGGTGCACCGGAGCAGCATATCGGTATTGGGTGTTGTGTGCATTGCGCCCTGTTCATCTGTGCATTGCGTGTTGTACAGGTGCACATTCAGCTGTGGATTGCTCCTCTTTCGTTTTTTTTCTTACGTCTTAAATAAACAATACCTGGTACATAATGTGTTACACTATTCGTTGTTTTTTTCTTATGTCTTGCAAAAACACAACGTGTGACACAATTCGCATGTGTGTTTTCGAAATAGTGTTGTATTGTATGCGTGCGTGTAACAGTATATTCGAAAGCCCAGCGGACAGCATCAACCATCCCCCCTCCCCCCCCCCACGCCCCCGCCTCACACGACAGCGCCACTTTCTACGACAACCAGCTCAAGGACGGTGACAACGTCAAGCTTCCGGCGTACTCTCGTTCGTTCCACACGGTGAGAGAGGGGGTACCGCCAAAATTGAAAGCGTAAACATACACTTGGACCAAATATGATCCGCGACACTTAATTAAGATCACAGTTCCCCCCCCCCCCCATCTCTCCGAGAATAAAGCTTGAATACGGACCGTTGGGTGTGGTAGCCGGTTGCCGTATGTCTGTCGTTGGGTAGAAACCACGGTTAATGCGAAATATGACACACACGCACACACCACCACGAGTAAACGTTTATAGTTCGAATGCAACATCACACCAACTTTGCGGGTTTTTGAGCAGTTGTGATGGGGAGCCCTCTGCCTCTCCCCCTTAATCTTCTGTCCCTCCCCCTCTCCAGCTTCATCTTCCGTTTCCCCCTCTCTCCCTCCCTCCCCCCCCCTCGACACGAGTACCCCCCCCTCCCTCACAAGCAGTTATTAGTAGGATGCAGCTCACCCCCGTTTCCCCTTACCAGCACACCCCCCCCCCCCCCCCTTACACATGCAAGTCCGCCTACAAGCGGTTTTTCGTAGAGATGCAACTCACCCTTCCATGCGACTCGCCCAAACCCCACGGCGCTTCGCGCTTGGTGCAAGCAATGTCTGCCTGGTGGTGAAAACCCAACGTGCTCCGTCCCGGCATTGTAGGGATGCGAGGGTCTATGGTCATACGACTACGGCCGTGCACGACATGAGTACATCCCCCGCCCTCCCCTCGAAGGACCCTCCCCGCCCTCTCCCTCGGCCATCGCTATATCGTACCCGCCCCCCCCTCTCCCTCTCGGCCCCCCCCCCCCCCCCCAACCCCCCGTCTCCTCTCCTCCCCTTCCCATTCCGCTAAAACGACAACCATCACCACCACCGCCGCCGCCTCAGCATCCTATATTCCAGCCCTTCATGTTCTTCGACCTGACTACCGGGGAGCAAACTCGGAAGGGAGGGGGGGGATCCCTGAGTAACCTCCCCGAGGCAAACCTAGCCGTCAACGTCTACCTCACCCTGAAACGCTCTTTCGGCGGATTCGGCCCCGTGGGGTCCGGGGATGAGCACGGCATCGCGGGGAGGGTGGGCGTCATCTCCCCGTACGCCAGGCAGATCAGTGTTTTGCGAGACACGTTTAAGGTGGGTGGGTTGGTGGGTGGGTGGGTTGGTGTGCCTTGTTGTGGTAAAGCCCCTCTCGCGGAGGCGGACCGTTCAGTAGCACGAGCGAGCTTAGCCGCAGGGTGGGTTGGTGGGTGTGGGTCGCCGCGAGGCCCGAGCGGCAGTGGTACGTAGCGGTATATAGCACATGGCGGTGGTGGTATTGGTGGCGGTAGCGGTGACGGTAACCGTACCGGTGACCGTAGCGGTAGCCGCAGCGGTAACCGTAGCGGTAACCGTAGCAGTAACCGTAGCGGAGCTCGTAGCGGTAACCGTAGCAGTAACCGTAGCGGTAACCGTAGCGGTAACCGTAGCGGTAACCGTAGTGGTGGCGGTAACCATGGGGCTGAGCGGTAGTTGGGGCAGAAATGGTAGCGATGCTGGCGGCGGTGGCAGTGGCGTCCATATGCCTGGTAAGCTGTTTTTTTTGTTGTGAGCCGTGTCTGTTGATATTTTCATGGCTCAGATGGGCCGTCAAATGAACTAGAGGGGTGGAATCGCGCGCGGGGAGGGGGGGAAGGGGGAGAGGCACGGGGCGGAGAGTTTCGAGAAGAGGGGGTGAGAAGGTCGCAGACGGTGGGATGGGGACGGGGGGGTCGAGGCTTTGGTGAATATAGTGTTTTTACGGTTTGTGGGCTGCAGTGGGGGGATTGTTTTAGTGTTTCTGTCTCGTACACCATTATCCTGTTGACCCTAATTTCACCCCGGCCTTATTATCACCCCATCCTCCAACCCCAACCCGATTCTCCAACCTCGACTCCCCCCTCACCCTCTCAACCCCAGCCTCGAACCCCCAATGTCAACCCCGTAGCCCCCGATCCCTACCCCCCCCCACCGTTCCGGGATTGTAGGGATGCGAGGGTCTACGGTGATACGACCAGGAGTATACATGACATGAGAGATGTGTATAAGAGACAGGCTTCCCTGCCTGCCTCCCTCCCCCCCCGCCGCCCCGAAATCACCGTCTCCTTGTTATGACGTCTTCGCTGTTTATTGAAAAACAAAAAAAGGGAGGAAAACTTTCGCAATACGACAGAAGCCTGTTCCAAAGGCTGGAGGCGAACGATCACCCGGTGCAGCTGCTGGACATACAGTACCGCATGCACCCGACCATATCGGCATTCCCGAGGTATGGGTGACGGTATAATGCCCTTTACTATCAGGAATTGTCGTTACGTCAATGTCGACTAAAACGCTAAGCGTAATTACGGGAAAACAGCCTTTTGAAAAATTACGCGTAATTACATCTACCACCAGGGGATTTTTGCAAGTATTCTCCGGGGATGAAATAGGCGAATCCCCGGCATATATAGATTTTTCGCGCTGGAACTCCTGTTGAACACTCAGCCATTATTTATAACATGTATGCTCATCCTGTGCTTCTGTCAACAGCAAGGCCTGTGCAGGGCGGTGCACCGGAGCAGCATATCGGTATTGGGTGTTGTGTGCATTGCGCCCTGTTCATCTGTGCATTGCGTGTTGTACAGGTGCACATTCAGCTGTGGATTGCTCCTCTTTCGTTTTTTTTCTTACGTCTTAAATAAACAATACCTGGTACATAATGTGTTACACTATTCGTTGTTTTTTTCTTATGTCTTGCAAAAACACAACGTGTGACACGATTCGCATGTGTGTTTTCGAAATAGTGTTGTATTGTATGCGTGCGTGTAACAGTATATTCGAAAGCCCAGCGGACAGCATCAACCATCCCCCCTCCCCCCCCCCACGCCCCCGCCTCACACGACAGCGCCACTTTCTACGACAACCAGCTCAAGGACGGTGACAACGTCAAGCTTCCGGCGTACTCTCGTTCGTTCCACACGGTGAGAGAGGGGGTACCGCCAAAATTGAAAGCGTAAACATACACTTGGACCAAATATGATCCGCGACACTTAATTAAGATCACAGTTCCGTTTCCCCTTACCAGCACACCCCCCCCCCCCCACCCTTGTCCATGCAAGTCCGCCTACAAGCGGTTTTTCGTAGAGATGCAACTCACCCTTCCATGCGACTCGCCCAAACCCCACGGCGCTTCGCGCTTGGTGCAAGCAATGTCTGCCTGGTGGTGAAAACCCAACGTGCTCCGTCCCGGCATTGTAGGGATGCGAGGGTCTATGGTCATACGACTACGGCCGTGCACGACATGAGTACACCCCCCCCCCCCTCCCCCCGTCCTCCTCTCCTCCCCTCCACCTCCCCCCCCCTCCTCTCCCTCTCCCGCCCCCCCCCCCCCCCAACCCCCGTCTCCTCTCCTCCCCTTTCCCATTCCGCTAAAAACGACAACCATCACCACCACCGCCGCCGCCTCAGCATCCTATATTCCAGCCCTTCATGTTCTTCGACCTGACTACCGGGGAGCAAACTCGGAAGGGAGGGGGGGGATCCCTGAGTAACCTCCCCGAGGCAAACCTAGCCGTCAACGTCTACCTCACCCTGAAACGCTCTTTCGGCGGATTCGGCCCCGTGGGGTCCGGGGATGAGCACGGCATCGCGGGGAGGGTGGGCGTCATCTCCCCGTACGCCAGGCAGATCAGTGTTTTGCGAGACACGTTTAAGGTGGGTGGGTTGGTGGGTGGGTGGGTTGGTGGGTGTGGGTCGCCGCGAGGCCCGAGCGGCAGTGGTACGTAGCGGTATATAGCACATGGCGGTGGTGGTATTGGTGGCGGTAGCGGTGACGGTAACCGTACCGGTGACCGTAGCGGTAGCCGCAGCGGTAACCGTAGCGGTAACCGTAGCAGTAACCGTAGCGGAGCTCGTAGCGGTAACCGTAGCAGTAACCGTAGCGGTAACCGTAGCGGTAACCGTAGCGGTAACCGTAGTGGTGGCGGTAACCATGGGGCTGAGCGGTAGTTGGGGCAGAAATGGTAGCGATGCTGGCGGCGGTGGCAGTGGCGTCCATATGCCTGGTAAGCTGTTTTTTTTGTTGTGAGCCGTGTCTGTTGATATTTTCATGGCTCAGATGGGCCGTCAAATGAACTAGAGGGGTGGAATCGCGCGCGGGGAGGGGGGGAAGGGGGAGAGGCACGGGGCGGAGAGTTTCGAGAAGAGGGGGTGAGAAGGTCGCAGACGGTGGGATGGGGACGGGGGGGTCGAGGCTTTGGTGAATATAGTGTTTTTACGGTTTGTGGGCTGCAGTGGGGGGATTGTTTTAGTGTTTCTGTCTCGTACACCATTATCCTGTTGACCCTAATTTCACCCCGGCCTTATTATCACCCCATCCTCCAACCCCAACCCGATTCTCCAACCTCGACTCCCCCCTCACCCTCTCAACCCCAGCCTCGAACCCCCAATGTCAACCCCGTAGCCCCCGATCCCTACCCCCCCCCACCGTTCCGGGATTGTAGGGATGCGAGGGTCTACGGTGATACGACCAGGAGTATACATGACATGAGTACCCCCCCCCCCCCCCCCATACGGCCGCCGCCCCCACCGCGCAACAGGAGCGCCTTGGGCACGAATGGCAGGACGAGGTGGAGATCAGCACTGTGGATGCCTTCCAGGGTCGAGAGAAGGACGTCATCATCGTGTCCACGGTTCGAGCCGCCGGGTCCCGCGGCATCGGTTTCCTCGCCGATGTCCGCCGGATGAACGTCGCCCTGACTCGCGCGCGGCACGGCCTCTTTATCGTCGGGTCCGCTAGGGCCCTCTCGGTCAACCCCAAGTGGTCGGAGCTGGCCGACTTAGCGCGGGGACAGGGGGGACTCGTGAAGGTCAGGGACCCCTTCTGCGACCTTCTTGGGCTTAGGCCGGAGAGAGGGCGCTTGGCGGGGGCGGCGGAGGGGCAGGGAAGGAGGGGTGGCAGGGAGAGAGGGCGGGGGCGGGAAGAAGCGCCGAAGTTTGTTGCCATTTATGCCGGGGCGCACGGCGGCGACGGTGTGCGAGAGGTGAGGGGGCGGCAGAGGAGGTGGGGGGAGGCCGGGGGAGAGGGCGAGGCGGACGGAAGCGGTAGGGCAGGGGTGGGGGCGGGGGCCGAGGAGGTGGAGGGGAAGGGGGAGAAAGAAAAGGGGTGATGGTTGAGGGAGCGAGGCCAGCGACCGCACCGCCCGGGGTAGACGGTGCGCCAGTGGTTCCGCCGGAGCGAGCACCAGCGGCAACTCCTGCGGTTGCGGTCGCTGGGGCGGCGGCGGCGGCTGTCCCAGGCGTGGCAGCTGCCCCTTTGGGAGAACAGGCAGGGGTTACAACGATAGCGACGGCGTCACCTTTGCGAGCGACGTCGCCTCTGCCCCCGGCACAGCCGGTGGCGGCGGTGCCCTTGCGAGCGACGTCACCCCTGCCTCCGGCGAAGCCAGTGGCAGCAGCGCCCTTGCGAGCGACGTCGCCCTTGCCTCCGGCAAAGCTGGAGGCGGCAGCACCCTTACGGGCGACGTCGCCCGTGCCCCCGCCGCAGCTGGTTGGGACGGCGGCGGCCGGTGCAACCGTGGAGGCACTCGCGCTTGCTGCGAGCACTGTACGCGTGAAAGAAGAGTGGGGGGTGGCGGCAGCGTTGGCAGATTCTACGGCGGCGATGGCAGCGGCGGCGGTAGAAGCGGCGGCGGTAGCCGCGCCGAAACCTATCCGACTGCGACTGCTGCCTCCGCGAGTACGACCAAAGCCCTCCGATGATGGCACGCCAGCCTCAGCGGCAGCAGCAGCAGCAGGAACACCAGCAGCAGGAACACCAGCAGCAGCACCACCAGGACCAGAAGGACAAGCTGCGGGACCAACCGCTGGGGCAACAGCACCCGCGGGCGCCGTCGTTAAGCGAACTGGCGACCCGCGAGCCCGACCGCGACCGCCGTCGCACCCCCGACCGAAACACCTGTCCGACCCTCAGACCACCGGACCGCAACAGCCGGCCGCCAACCCCGGCACTGCCCCCAAAAAGAAGCCCAAGCCACCTCCTTCCAGGAAGTTTCCCACGCCCCCCCCTGGAGGGGTGGCGGGGAACACAGGGGGCGCTAGAGCCACTTCGCCGGTCCCTCCCTCATCATCCAGTGCAGGGGCCACTAGAACCGCTTCCCCGGTTCCTCCCGGCGCGGTATCGCCGATTGCTACTAAGAGACCGGGCGACCCCCGAGCCCGACCTCCTCCTTACCCGCGCGGCGGCAGCGTCGAAAAGGAGGCTTCTTCGAGCAGCGGCGAAAACTCCAAGCCACCACCGGCGACGACGAAGACACCCCCGCCTCGCCCCCCCCCCCCACCGCCGCCGCCACCGCCACCACCGCAGGCAACGCTGCCTACACCGCTTGTCGCGCTCGCTACAGATGCCGCCTCCCCCCCCTCCTCCCCTCCCCCCGGGCATGGGTTGAGAACGTCCCCAGTTCGACCAGCGCCTCGCTCGCCCGCGCCGCGGGACCCCAGGAAGCGCGAGAGGGGGATTTCCGAGGCGCCTGTTGGCGGTGCCGGGGAGGGGGCACCGTCGGAGGCTAACTTGGGTGGCGGCAGTGGAAGCGGCGGTGGTAGCGGTGGAAACGGGGACGTTGTGGTGGGGACGCAAGCGAGTAGAAAGCGCGCGCGCTCGGAGGACGTTGAGGGTTTGACGGGAAACTCGGGGGGCGCCGCCGCCGCCACCGCCGGGGGCGATCCGCAGGCGCCGCTGCAAGTGCCGCCGCAGATGCCACCGCAAATACCGCCACAAGTGCAAGGTTCGGTGGCTGTGAGCCAGGGAATACCCCAGGCGCCGCCCCAGATGCAAGGTTTCGTGACCGTGAAACGGGAATTGCCGCAGGGTCAGGGAGTGCCTCAGGCGCCGCCTCAGGTGCCGGGTTTTGTGACCGTGAAGCGGGAATTGCCGCAGGCACAAGGCTTTGTGGCGGTGAACCAGGGAATGCCTCAGGTACCTCCTCCGGCGCCGCCACAGGTGCAAGGTTTTGCGAGCGTGAAGCGGGAATTATCCCAGGCTCAAAGTTTTGTGGCCGTAAGCCAGGGAATGGCTCAGGCGCTGCCGCAGGCGCCGCCACACGGTTTTTTGTCCGTAAGCCAGGGAATGCCGCAGGCGCCACCGCAGGCACAAGGATTTGTGCCCGTGAGCCAGGGAATAATGCCCCAGGCACCGCCGCAATCGCACGGTTTCGTGGCCGTGGGCCAGGGAATACCTCAGGTGCCGCCACAGACACAGAGTTTTGTTGCCCCGAAGTCGGAAATGGTGCAGGGCCAAGTTTTTGTGGCCGTAAGCCAGGCAATGCCTCAGGCGCCGCCTCAAGTACCGCCGCAGGCACTGCTGCAGGCACCGCCGCAGGCACCGCCACAATCGCAAGGTTTTGTGGCCGTGAGCCAGGGAATGCCCCAGGCGCCGCCACATGCTCAAACTTTTGCGGCCGTGAAGCTGGAAATGCCGCAGGCGCAAGGTTTTGTGGCCACGAACCAGGGGATGCCGCCGGCGCTCGGGGGGGCGATGGTGGGTGGTGGGGGCGTGGGCGTTAACACGCATCCGGGTTTTGTTGGTCAAGGAGGCGGGGCTGGTTCGGGTGTTGTTGCCACCGGGATGGGGGGTTGGGGCGGCGTAGGGGGCCCGTCGCCGCCGCCGCCACAGTGGCAAGCTGGAGTCAGCCCGCTTCCTCCTCCTCCTCAGCAGCAGCAGCAACAGCAACAACAGCAGCAGCAACAGCAACAGCAACACCAGCAGCACCAGCAGCACCAGCAGCAATTGCAGCAGCAGCAGCAACAACAACACCAGCAGCACCAGCAGCACCAGCAGCAATTGCAGCAGCAGGCGCAGCAGCAGCAGCAACAGCAACAATTGCAACAGCAGCAGCAACAGCAGTTGCAGCAGCAACACCAACAACAGCAGCAGCAGCAGGCGTGGACACCCCAGCCGGAATCGGGGTGGGTTGAAGGGCCGACAGGGGGGGCACCTGTTATTGCAGGGGCAGCGAGCAACGAGGGGGGGGTGGGTGAAAGGGAGGGAGAGGAGCAAGACGAGGAAGAAGAGGAAGAAGAAGAGGAAGTGGGGGGAGGTGATAGCGATACGGAAGAGGGAGAGATCATCCTCTAATCGGCGTGCTTTCATCCTGGCGGCTTAGGCTTTTACTTGCCATGTGTGGTTTATCGCGGGCGTTTTCGCTCTCTGCCCCGGAAGGTGGCAGCTATTAAATAGAGAAGACGTGAATTGGTGCGGTGTCGTGAGTAGAGCCAGTGTAGAGCCAGGTGCCCCCCCCCCCGTCGGAACGGCAGAAGGGGCGCCATGTCCGCGTGAGGTGGTGTCGATTGTGATTGGTTGGATTTTTGATAGAGAACATGTAGTTCGTGCTCTTTTTTGTTTGCTGTGTTTTTATTCGTCGTGTCCCTGTGCGCGATGCTGCCGTTAGGGGCGCGAGAGATGGCCCCGTACAACGACCCGCGATGTGACATGTTGTTGTGTTGTATGGTGGGGTGAGGGTGGTCGTAGGTGGTGGTCCCGAACGGGTCGGGGTTTTGAGCGCGCTGTGAGTGCAGAACCAAAGCAGCCATGCGTGGTGGTTTATGGCAAGGCTACTCCCCCTCCCCTCCGTGACAACCCTAAAATGCGAGTATGTGGTTTTTCCGGACACCTACCTGCACGTTGGAGCAAACAAACTTTCAAAACTAAATACGGCACAGTAGCACCCGTTTGTGCTTGGAAGATGGAAATAGATGTTGATCCAAGCTTGGTTGGGTTAGGTTCTTGTGCAACGCGCACGTTGGCACGGGCACGTTAGAGTACCGCCGCCCCTGTCCGCTAGTCTTGTGTTTGGCCGCCTACTGTGCAGGAGTCCGGGTCGAGTGCCATCCGTTGGGATGGATAGGTCGATGGATGGAGGCATTTGTCGAAAGGGGAGGGCGTACAGTGTGGTGTTGGACACTCCACGTACGTACGTACGTACGCGCGACGGGTTAATGCATTTTTTCTGTTGGACCGCTGATCGAGAAGGACTTTCGACGTATGATGTAAATGATAGACCGTTGTTATTCCCAAATGTATTTTCTCTTTTTGACGAAAACCTTACCGCCGCGTCTCTCCGCCAGCTGTACATCTCTCCTCTATTAATAGCTCTTTTTTCGTGTCGACGTCATTCACTTATCACATGAGGCCACGGTGTGGCAGAACCCCCTCCCCCCCGATTGACCACCTTAATTCGCGCCCGCTGGGACAGTCACAGGACCTACAATCACTCTTCTTGCGCTTAACCTCGCAACGTGGGCTACGGCAATTACCCCCCCCTCCTGCTCCGTCTCGAAAGGGATGCGTGGTCAATGGTCAAATGACTAAGGCAAGCAACAAATGAGTACGCCCCCCCCCCCCACGCCTCCTGTGGCTGTAGCTGGTACGCGGTGTATAGCTACGAGTACTACAGTACGTACAAGGAGCTTTACACTCGTGGCTGGTATGGTACTCTAGGTACAGTGCTCCACAACTCCGTTTATTTTTTCCTACCCACGCCGTACTCGTAGTTTACTGACTGGGAGTTTCTAGAATGGGACAACTGATTTTTTGTCTGCCGGGAATGTCTGATCTTGATTGTGGTCTGAACGAACAGTACCTCTATCTTGATTATTTATTGTATTTTATGAGCCCATTTTGTCAGTCAAAACTATTTGTCTCCAGGCATGACTCTCTCAGTCAAACTGTTCCACCTGTTTTCGTCAAACGAACCCGAACGATTGGCCCCTATATGGTATATACGTAGCTACGAATATCGATAGCCAGCACACAGCACACATACGGGCAGCCTGGGCCAATTAACTGATACGCCTGTAACGACCGGGAGCAATCAAAGCGCACAAAATAAGTGACAATACATACAGTAGAGAAGCACTCTTTCACTTCGAAAAAGCGAAAAAAAAAAACGAAATAAGCAAACAAAAAACGAGAAAAAGTTGGTACTGACTGTACATCTATCTGTGCTGTACAAGAAGAAGAGTGGAACATCCAATAATAAGGACGGACGCGTACTATGTGCAGGTTGCAAGGTTGCACCTGCAAAAGCTTTTGTGCAGGATGCCGGTTTTTTTTATGTTAATGGGTGAGGCTGGCCTTTTGGGCCGCATGTTTTTTTTGGAAAAACGCCATCAAAACACGCAGCGGAGCCGCGTGGCTGCCCCTGCCGACCTCGTGCTCCCCAAGGGGTTGGGGTTAGGGTTAGGGGTGTGTCTGGGGTTGGCTTGGTCTGGGGCGACGGGCAAGGGTGAAATTGGCCACACACAGCCTGCACAAAAAAAAATACTGCACATAACGCACGCCAACAATAATTAAATACTTGATAAGGAGCAGGAAGGCTGTGGTTTTATTAGGCTTGGTTGCTTATTAGTATTATTCAGTAATAATTTGCTTTGTTTGGCATGCTTCATGCACGAGTATTTTTTTGCAGAAAAGATGCTACCGATGATGTACCAAGCATTATGTATGCTGTAGCGCCAGGTATCACGCATCCAGCAGTAGTAGTACGTACCTCGTACGTTGAATACGTACGTACGTACGTGAATTGCAAAGTTAGTTGGGTATCGACTGTTTCGACGAAATCTTCCAAAGAAAAGCCTTGATCTCACAACAACAACAACAACAACAACAACAACAACAGTAGTTTTCCGTTGCGGCAAGGTTGAGGCGTGTTATTTTAGGTATGAAAAAAAAACAGAAACGGTTTCCGTTTTCACCATTTTTTTCGACCAAAACATGGAACCACAACAAAACATCATCCATCAACGCCCAAAACCAACAGGAAACGCATCGAAAAACGAATCGAAGCCCCCAGCTCACTCACAAAGCAAACTTCACAGCCTTGCCCACTCTACACCCTCGATATCGCGCATGGGCAGCAAGCGAGTTGCTGCCCTAGCATTCAGCGCCGGTACAAGAGAAACGGGAACTGGGCGAAGGCCGGCCATCTCTAGCAACGAGCTACACGGAGAAACGGTGTGTGGTGGACTACAGCAGTATGGGGTGAGGATTCGAAAGTTTCACGACGAAGAGTTTGAGAGCAAAGATCGTGTGGACACTCTTTTCCCTAGTTTTACATTTTTTGTTATTTCGATTGTCGCGTGCTGGGCGTGCTGCATTGCGTTGCGGTGCGCAGGGAAGGTGGTGCGTCGCTTCTAGCGAGGGCCTTGGTGCTATATTGCTGTGTGTGGTAGTCGTAGTCTCGAGGCTGCTGCACCGGCTCCCCGTGAAACGTCTTGCGTGAAGAGTTTGAGAGCAAAGATCGTGACACTCGATTACATCATGATGATGTTCGCCAGGTGCATACACGCCAGGCTCGCTTCTTGTTGCCTCAACTCGGCGGAGGGCTTGCCTTGCGCGTGCCATGCCATTCCTTGCAGGTCAGTGTCGTGCTGCGCAGTGGAGGCACTGCTAACGAGGTGCCCTCGCTGCTCCACTGCGTTGACATACCCCCATCCTGCCCCGAACAACCCCCGCCGCCCAATAACTCTCCACCATGTACAAAAATAAATGTACTACTATGTCCGGAAATATAAGGATTGTTTGGTAGTTATATTAATAATAAAGTGATGCTAAAATTTACGGACAAATCAGTGAAGTCTTAACATGCTGCTCGCACTTGCGTACAACCGCCATCTTCTCACCGTTGCTGTTTTGCTGTTTCGCGAGGCAGCTGGGTTGAGTGCCTCGAGCAGAGGCACAGCACCAGGGATCCGCCATGAGCCGGGCTCTGACGTTAATCCCGGTGTGCTTCGCTCTCTTGGTCTGGAGCACAAGCCGCGTATGGCACTTCGTGGTTACGCGCAGGTGAGAGAGGGATTGCACATACTCGTACATGTCGTCAGTAGATGTCGTCTCCCACTCTGTCCGGAAATATAAATAACGCTGGAATATTCAAATGGATATTCAAACGAATCTTACATTTCCGGACAGAGTGGATTTTTTTTTCTCGATAAACTCGTGTGCCAGGGATTGTCGTCGCATTGAGCGCGTACTCAGCGCGGGCGGTGGTTTATCCCGGGCAAGCCCCCCCCCTCCCGCACCTGATCTGGAGTAGCGGGCCTCATCCAATCCAACGCTTATTCCATCGAATGGTCGATGACAGCACATACAGCAGTAGTGTAAAATGATACCCAAGCAGTGTAGCCGGTATAGCTGGAGAAGCGCGGCAAAGAGATGGATGCACATGATGAGCACGAATTTCAAGCGATACTCTGGCTTGATTGGTATTTTTCGTCGAACATGGTTGGTGGTGGTTGGTGGCCATCAACGCTGGCTCTGATTGATGGAGAGGAGTCATGGCGAGTTCGCGAGCCGGGCACGATGGTGCCAAGCGGCGGTGCCGCCCACCCACCGCGAAACCAAACAGACCACGAACAACCGATAACCCGTCCATTCGGCTGGTCGTCGTCGACCGATTGCTATATACCACCGCATGAAGCAGAAAAGAGATGTTCGTACGATCTTTTTCACGTGTTTTCTATGTTGCGATCTTGGTGAATGCTACACAACACGCAGCATGACAGCGTAGTGCATACCTGGCAGAAGCCTATTTTATACGTACCGGTATGTAACTTGTATCCGAAGATCGTTTTGGGTTACATCTGTTTCGTTTTTCGACGTGCAAACTCCTTGATCCAGGAAGCAGAAATGTGCAACCTGCATACGTACATACACACCGGTATAAAAATAGCCGGTGACAGATTTTGGGCTACCCGAACTAAACCAAGCCTGTAAGCAGTAAGCAGCCACAACGTACCGATCCAGAAGTATTTTTCAGAGGGGTTGACATAATACGTGCTCAACAACTTCTCCAAGAAACCATTACAAGTGCATCAAGGGCGGGTGAAAAAAATAACCCGGGACCCTCACTCCGCCCCCCCCCTCAACACACCCTGATTTCATTTGTTTTGCTCAAACTAAACACCCATTTCTCAGTCTTTGGGCGTCAGTTGCTCAGCAAGACGTTGTCGAAACAATGCGCACGAGCCCTACGTGTGTTGTTTGTGTGTTTCATGAATAACTTGGATGGTGAGCAGTGTTGAAAGTGGTGTTTGGTTTAATTTCTCTGCAATAATAGTCGGAGGGAGGGTGAACAAACGAAGTGCTGAACAGTCGGATGAGTTGAATGAGTCAAGAAAGTGCAGATGGACTCGCCGCCCCAGTTGCTACAGCAGACTCAGCAGCAGCTACTGCTCCATCTTTCTGCGACTGCTGTACGTGGCAGTAGCTGATACCACACAACCTAGTATCTGGGGTGCTTTCAACGTCCGTTGTGTCCCAAACGGCTTGCACACAACGAACGTGCAACAGCATCTTACACTCCGAGCAACCGTAGTGGTTTCCACCGACATCTTCTGGGTACTTGCAGCCCGGGGAGATACCACACTTATCCATGGGCGCAACAACCCTTGTGCATGTCTCCTCCCCACTGAGGTGTACGCGGGCGGGGGTGTGCGCGGTTCGTCGAAAAACGCGGCCAATCCCGCCGCGTTTNAAACACACAAACAACACACGTAGGGCTCGTGCGCATTTTTCGACAACTCTTGCTGAGCAACTGACGCCCAAAGGCTGAGAAATAGGTGTTAGTTTGAGCAAAACAAAAATGAAATTGGGTGTGTTGAGAGGGGGGGGAGGGTCCCGGGTTCTTTTTTTCACCCGCCCTTGAGTGCTGTAGGCAAACTCATGGAACCCATACACCTGTTGAAACACACGTCCGCTACCTACAGTTCTCATCAATTGAAGTATAGCGATCAGTCGTGGCAATCGCCCACTACTACGAATTGCGTAGACACGACCCTGTTAATAGAACACAGCGCGGACATTAGAAGACCAACTACCATGGGAAAAGTTTGACCCGTGATTCATGGCGATTGTTTTTCTAGTTTTGAGGATCCAGAAATATATTGCATAATAAATAAGTACCATCTATTACAGTACTGGCCCGCTGGTAAGAAACCAGAAATCGGGCTTAGGCTGACTTTCTTATTTGAGAAAGGGGTGTGTCCCACACTAACTTCAGTATAATAGCTGTCGACTTTCTTATTTCCCCCGTAATGTTTAGGCTGAGTTTCTTGTGGGGCACTTTCTTATGAGAGGGCCGGTAGTGTATGGCTTCTCATTTTTTTAGCTGGTTCTGTAGATTATTGATTTGTCTTGTTTGCGTCAAACCAAGCAAAGCCAACAGCCGCCGCACTACCGCGAGCGAGCGTAGTCTCGGCATCCAAGTACGGCTGGAGTTTCACCGCGGACGTCGAATCGCCATCGCTGCTGCTGCCACCACCGCTGCTGCTGCTGCTGCTGCCGCTGCTGCTGCTGCGACGTCAAATCCCCATCACTGCTGCCGTTTTTACCGTTACTGCTGCTGGTATCGCTTCCATGAGAGGGAGAAGCGATAGCTTTCACACAAACATCATGGCCCGTAGGTACAACTCGCCGTACGTGTGATGCTTTGGCGTGGGTGACAGATATACTCAGCAGATGGGCAGTAGTACTGCTGCTGTAGTGGCAGTACACGAAATCCAAGTAACTCTCAGTTCCTGGAGGCCGGAGAGACCGCCAGAAACTGGGCTCAGTTCCTGGAGGTTTTGCAGATTTTTGCCCCCTCCAAGAACTGAGACCAAAAAGAACGATGATTTCCTGGCCCATAATAGATGGTTCTGATTTTTGGGTTTCGGAGATCGCTGAAAACTACAGAAATCACGGCTCAAAAAAAAATCCCATAATAGTTAGTCTTAAGCAAAAAAACAGAAGATGTATTAAAAAAAAAAGGTGCTGTCGATTCGTTGCTGTGATGCCATCACTCGTGTTTTGTTCCTCCCATTCCTTTTCTCAGCCGTGCACTTCAAGGAAACGCCGAACAAATGCATACATACAGCTTCTCTTGGCGGTCGGTACTTTCTGCATTCCCGCTCCCCGCTCTTACCTCCCAAAAGTGTACCACCCTGACCCGAAATAGAATCACCATTTCAATGAAATATTAACATACAAACGGTACTTATATTCCGGGTCAGAGATGTATGGTATTGTCATCCCACAGGCTGTATGGCGCCCTCCCATAGCCTCCAAAAAAACGAAACCTGGAACGATGCCATATCGAGCACGGCGACCGTTACTGGGTTGCTCGACTCTGCTTTTGATCCCGTTGGTGTCGCCGAGACCGCAGGGCGTGCCGTGGGCGGTTTCGATTCGAGCACGCGGTATCGTATTGCCCAATAGTAAAGGGGGTGCACGAAAAAACAGAGATAGGGCGCATCGAAATCACAGCAATCGATTGTTAATGTCCCCATGGGTGAAGTGCCTGAAGCCTTAAACGTTTTAGAACTGTGTACACATTGTTTGTGGAAAACTACTTGCATTTAGTGTGGGAAAACATCGCAGTAGTAAAAGGGGTGTTCTCGCGCCCCCCCTCCCCCCCAATAAATATGGTATATATTTATAGATTGGGTTGGCGTCGATTGGCGACGACGCTGTAAAACACGCCTCTCACTGTGTGAGCTAGACAACCAGCGTATCGTTTTTTTTTTGGCAGTCACCAAGGCTGGCGGTCTTGTTGGATAATTTGCGGGGTTGAAAACCTCAACTCCGCACAAGGGGAATGGTCATATCACGTAGTGTGTATATGGTAAGGCACCCACGAGGCAGATACACAGCACTCCCATTGCTGTCTCCGGGAGTGGCCACACCATAAATTAAACCAAGTCATTGGAGGCTGTCGTCCATATGCAAGTCCGCTTCACAGGCGGTTCTTAGCAGGATGCAGCTCACCCTCCATGCGACTCGCCCAATACCTCACGGCGCTTCGCGCTTGGTGCAAGCAATGTCTGCCTGGTTGGTGAAAACCCAACGTGCTCCGTCCCGGCATTGTAGGGATGCGAGGGTCTATGGTCATACGACTACGGCCGTGCACGATATGAGTACACCCCCCCACCCCCACTTTCTCTCTGGAAACCCTTCTCCAACCTGCCCACCAACCTACTACCAACAAACCCCCTTCTCCCTCCCAGCCAAGCGCTATGCCCGCCATTACGCAAAATCACCTCTCAACGCCATCCGCTGAGCACACTTTTACGCCCCACACTCTTCACTTCGTTTGCCTTCAACGTCAATGACAGTAGCAGCGGCAGCAGCGACGGCAAAAGCGGCAGCACCAGCGACAGAAGCTTGAGTAGTGGTGGAAGCGGCGATGAAGACGACGATGAAGACGACGACGACCCCATGGTGGAAGTCCAAGCCCACAACGGCGCACATGAAGACCCAGCACCCGCCGGCGTGCGAAAAGGTTGCCGAGTTAATGTCTCCAGAAGGAAGTTGCCCCAATACCCGCTGAGCTGCCAATATCCTATATTTTTGGGGGTTTCCAAGCCTGCAGTGGCGTTTGCGGAGGTTTGCGGGCTAGCGCGGCTACATCGTCGGTGGCGTGTTGGTTTGGGATAGTACTGCAGTCGCCCCCATTGCCAAGGCCGTGGCGATGGGGGCGACTGCAGTGATGTCCCGAACCAAAACGCCACCGACGATGTAGCCGCGCTAGCCCGCACCGTCTGCAAACGCCACTACAGACTTGGGAACCCCCAAAAATACAGGATATTGGCAGCTTAGCGGGCACTGCGGCAACTTCTTTAGGGGGGCGTCAACTCGGCAACCTTTGTGCACGCAAGCGGGTGCTGGGTCTTCATGTGCGCCGTTGTGGGCTTGGGCTTCTACCATAAAAAAGGCGGCATGTTTTTCAATCCAGGCACCCCAGGGAAGCGCACGGGAGGGGGGTATAGCCGGTGGAAGAGGAAGCAACGGCCTTGCAGAGGTGAGAGGGAAGGGGCTGGGAAAGAGGGGGTGGGGGAGGGGGGGGGTCGCGGGGGAGCGGGGGAGCGGTAGTCTAATAAAAACGCTCAAACTGGCAACAACCGTTCTGTCGCAGGTTGCGTTGATTTAACGTAGAGCTGGTCGTCCTGAGCGAGCCTGTGCGCCGCTCGGTCCAGGCGGGCTTCTATGAAATACGCTGGAAATACTGATGTGCAGCTATATTGCTGTAAGACCACTTCAAACGAGAACTTCGTTCAAACAGGGCCGGATCCCGGGGTGGCGGGGGTGCGTACTAATTTGTTGCTTGCCTTAGTCATTTGACCATTGACTACGCATCCCTTTCGAGACGGAGCACCGGGGGCGTTCTTAAATGCTGATGCGAGTCCACATCTTGTGAGACTGTGAGTAATAGGGTAGGAGCGATGTGTTGTGTTTGGTTCGTGCCCAGCAAAACGGCTCCGGCCAACAAACACGGCGACAGCAGTTGTAACAGTAACAGTAAACGGCAACGGTAACGGCAAACGGCGACAACAACGGTTGGCGGTAATTTTGGGGTACCTGGTACGTGCGAAGAATTTGGTTGGAACCAATTTGGTTGGGTTTCTTGTAGTCTGTTTCCTAAATATTAATAATAGCAATCCCAATCAACGAAACGTTAGGATAATCTTCAAGGCTGTGGAGAAAAGTGACCTAAACAACATAAACATTCTTAGGTTGGGTTGCTCTTTGGGTTGGGTTAACTCGGTGGGCCTTCGGATTCACTTGTTTAACCAATCAATTCCTCAAGTTTATTGGTTCCAAATATGTTTACATCCCAACCAAATGGGACTTGAACACCCTATTGGTAACGGTAACGGCAATGGCAACGGTAACAATAATCGGTAATGGTATCGGTACAGGTGAAGTCAACGGCAACGGTAACGGTAACGACAGCGGTAACGACAACAGCAACGGCAACGGAAACAGAAACGGCAACGGTAACAGCAACGGCAACAGTAACAACGAAACACGTAACTGTAACGACAAGCGTACCGCGCGACTTATCCCAACTTACACCAGTCTAGTGGATTTTTTCTTGCCCTCTCGTATGATCTCCCCACGCCAGAGGTCCGAGTCACGCGCCCCCGGACAGAGGCAGTACCCCGTTGAGGAGGTGTACCAAACATGGGAGGGCTGGGATACCGCTTCCATGAGGGAGTTTTTGGCAGAGGAGGTGAGGTTACCCCTTGCTCTTTACCCTCATCCCCGATCTCATCCTCCCTCGACCGACTCCGCCTTCATTTTCAAAGGTCTAAGGGAATACCAGGTAACAAGTCGTATGTTTCGGTCCTGGTGTGTCAAAGGCCTTCAAAAGCTGGTTCAAGCTGGACGCCTCAATGTTTCCCTGCCACGAATACCTCTTTTATTATCTGCTCCAACATCGTGCACCTTGGCTGGTATCATACTGACCCCCATGAACGGCGGAAGACGGTGACGTCACTATGTCCGAGACGTAAGGGTCTCCGTTTGTTTTTTGTGGGGGACCTAGGGCTGGCGCTAGCGGCCAAAATGTGCCCTGACCAATCACAAACCTTACAAAATATCGGCAAAAGTTAGGCGGTACCGTAGGAAAGAAACCATTTTATTTTTCACCCATTTTTTAAACGTGCCGGTTCCACGTACTGCAAGGCATGCCTGTAAAACATTTCACGAAAATATTCGAAGGATTGGCTACGTAGGGCCAATGTCAAGTCATATTCCATAATAAAAAGTGATCCTACACTGCTTGTAACTACACTGGTATTAGGTAATTACGCTGTAACTACAGTAGTATTAGGTAATTACGTAATTACAAGGTAACGACGTAAAGTACACGCTTTTCCCGCACAAACGGCCAGATGTCCACGGCGTTTGAAGAGATTAGGCCCTGAATGTTTGCACACGTGTTCTCCATGCCCTTTCCGAACTTGGACGGAACGTTTTTTTTTTTCTTCTTTTTTTTCGCCGAAAATGTTGGGTCCAAGGAGGTCCAACTTTCCTCAGAAAATCCCAAACGACGAAAAACCAGGCGAAAAAAAAACAAACACGAAAACAAAAACACTGTTCCGTCAGGTTTTGGCAAGGAGTAGAAATCACACGCGTTCATATCTTCTTGTAGTAAAGTATTCATAAGCCACCCACAATGGTTCGCCGTTGAAGAATCGCCCACTGAATTCCAGACATGCATGTGCAAGGGTTCAGGATCTGACTCGGTAACACGGCATCGACTTTGGCCGGGAAGAAGTTTTACGGTAAGTCGTTAGACTTGAACCAGCCTGGAGAATATCAGGGTTTAAAAAAAAAGGTCGCCCCGGTGGTCTATTGATAGCAGTTAGCCACGAAGACTGCTAAGGTTGAGTAAATGGGGTGGAGAGAACACGAATAAATAAACTATTCGGTCCTGTCTTTTTGTGTGCTTGATGGTGTGACGACGAAAAGCTGGCCAATTCACTTGGCCACGTACACATCGGCGTGGTTGTGGAAGTTAGACGGCCCAAGTTGTTTTGTTGAGTTGATTCGCGGTGATGTTCGAGAAACCGAAAACGACATTATCACTAGACGGCTTACGTCGTTTTAGTTCTAGTTTGCCCGCTCGCTGTGACGTTCGAGAAACAGAAAACAAAAATGCGCGGCCGATTAATATTCATCGAGTTGGGAGTCAGCCCGCCTTCACTACTAGCGCGAGCCGTACGGTACATAAGGGAGGTCTCAAGCACAACTTTACTTCCACACGCCGGACAGATCACGATCTACAAGTAGACCATCTGGAGTCTAACCTGCCACTATCAGATTTTGTGCTGGATCTGTGTGCAGCAGTATGGGCCCGTCAACAAGAAAACTCTAATCTGAGCAAACCTTCTTTGACCGTGAGCTTAGACTTACTAGGATTTCGTGTAGCGTTTGTCACCGAGAACATTTTTCTTAATCCAATTTTCTTAGCGTCCCCCGAAAAGTGAGCCTTATATTATAACTAGCCTTAGAAGGTTATTTCCTGTTCGTGGGCCTGTGCTTCATAGTACAGATCCAACCCAGGAAGCCCATGTTAGATCATGCAGAAGACTATACGACTTCCACCCGGCAGCATGAGCTAGATCATACAGATCTTACAGGTCATATAGATCATACAGATCATACAGATCAGGAAATCACCTGCCCTGAAAGATCTAGATCATTAAGTGGGGGGTCGAGAATCTGTCCGATGTTATGCAAGCTTTTGTCTACCTATGAAGAACTGCACGCACGTTCTAGGAAACAAATTCCTAGGAATTAGTGTAGTGACGGGTGCTACGGTAGGGGTAACATTGTTTTTGCCTTGTAAGGCAATTTTTTCTGACTGACGGCGTTCCTCAACTTAAGAACTATCCAGTAGCGTTGCCTCTACAGTGCCTTTACAGTGCTGTAGGAGGGGTAGTTTTGTACCCCAGGCGTGTCTGACTGAGCACAGCGCATACATTGGCCATGCCTCTATAGTGCGGTAGGCGTTTCTGACTGCCGAGGCTCCTCAGCCGAGGAACTACCCAATAAGGCATACGCCTTATAAGACATGCCTCCTTATCGTTAGAACACCATTTTTTTGTTGTACATTCTGTTCGTTGTATGCCTAGGCCATCGGGTTGCGCTTTCATTTTTTCTCAAGGCCAATTTTTTTACTTACTAATAGTATAGAGCCCTAATAGTATAGAGCCCAGGAAAAAAATAGGTGCACACCTACCGTAGCATGAGTCTATGATAATACTGTGGGATTTTTTTGGGCAGTACGCTGTAGTAGTGCCGGTCCCTGTATAGTGCCGGTATGCGCCAGGCAACAATACTACCGGCACTGTAGAGGCAACCGGCACTAATTACTCCGCACACAACCACACCGGATAATCCCATCTGGTGTCACACGATTCCACAGGCACTATACGTAGAGGGCAACCGGCACTATAGAGGGACCACTGCTGTAGTATATATGTAAAAATGGTCAAGGCTATTGGAATTATATACACAGCACATGCATTTTTTTTTAATGGGCAGGCACATGCATCCCTTTTCCGAAACATCGCAGCGGTAAGTTTTCACGGAAGACCGATGAATTGCCAACGAGAAGGTAGCAAAGTGGACTGCCTTTTTTCTCAAGCGACGTGGCCACTCACGAGGCGCGCGCGCGCGCGGGGGGGTAATCCTATCGTGCACGGCCGTAGTTGTATGACCATAGACCCTCGCATCCCTACAATGCCGGGACGGAGCACGTTGGGTTTTCACCAACCAGGCAGACATTGCTTGCACCAAGCGCGAAGCGCCGTGAGGTATTGGGCGAGTCGCATGGAGGGTGAGCTGCATCCTGCTAATAACCGCCTCTGAGGCGGACTTGCATATGGACGACAGCCTCCAATGAATTGAATTAATTTCTGGTGTGGCCACTCCCAGAGACAGCAATGGGTATTACTATGTATCTGCCTCGTGGGTGCCTCACCATATACACACTACGTGATGCGATAATTCCCCTCGTGCGGAGTTGAGGTTCTTAGCCCCACACAAATGACCTAACAAGACCGCCAGCCATGGTGACCGCCAAAACAAAAGCGGTACCCTGGTTGTCTAGCTCACGCAGTGAGAGGCTTGTTTTACAGCGCCGTCGCCAACCGACGCCAACCCAACCTATATATATATATTATATGTTAAAAGTAAACCGGGGGGCGGGGGGAGGTTTGCCCTCGCGTTTCGTGGCATCGCGATTACTTTACACCCCCGTCGCCGCTATTCGTCATTCACGATACAGTAGTGGCAGGTACCCCGGTGTAAGAGTACCCCGTGACAAATTGAAACAAGTGCTCTGAATTCGTAACCTTATTTCTAGTGCACTGCTGTACATAAACCTAAATATGACTACAGTAATTCCAACTGTTTTATCCCCACCACAACTACAGTGCAGTCCTAAACCTCCACATTGCTCTTACACATCTGTGGTGAGCAATATACTACAGCAGTAAGTACACGTAGTATTTAGCATATGGGCGGGACGTGTTGGTTTGACCGCTCTTCAGTCCCGAATCGTCTTATCTTGGGGGCACTCTTAACTCGAGGTACCCATTTTTATTCTGTTTCGTTCCAGATATTGTTTTTTGCCTTTTTGTTCATATTCTTCTGGTCTGGCTTGCGTTGGTTGTGTTCTCGTACCCGGTACGGCTTGCTTTATCCGTTAATTTGCTATTTTGTTTTGGCGTTTTTCTCTGCCTTACAGTGTTATGGTATTGCTGGAATGATGTGGAAACGCCGGTAAATACTTGGTAACAGATATAATAATCGTAGTGGTAGCAGGGCGGCATTAATTAGTGGTTCGGCGTCTGTTGCGCGCAGCGCAACATGCGACACAAGGTGTGTTGCGCAGGCGCGCAAGCCCCCCGCAGGGGCCCCCGGAGGGACCCCCGCCCCCGGAGGGCCGCCGGAGGCAAAAACATTGCGATCTATGCGCGAATATACGCCTCAAAACTAAGTAAAAAGCCTTTTAATTTATTTTTGGCTACAGCTAATAGAAAAAAATGCCTCAAAAAGATTGTGCCTGCGGCGAATAGCAAAAGGTGCCTAATTTTGTTTTCGACTATGGCGAATAGGACAAGGGGCCTAAAAGATGTTTACTTACGGCTAATTATTAAGAAAAAAAGACCCCCGAAACAATTTCTCGGCTCCGGCGAGAAATAAACGCGCAACAAACAATTTCGCCTGCGGCGAACAATGTTGCGCGCCTAAAAACGCGTGTTGCGCTGCGCACAACCAGCCTCGCGGCGACTGTTGCGCAAAACGGTTATTTTGACCAAATGTTGCGCCAGCGCAACAGTGCAACACCTAATTAATGCCCTAATTGGTAGTACTTGGAAGGCGTATCTTAGATGGAAACCAGGGAGTTTTCAGAGCGAGGCAAACCGAGCTCTCTGTCTTTCAATCTTTCATCGTAGGAAAAGGAACAAAGCTTCCCTTCTTCTATATCTGAGTAAACAGCACACGTGAGTACCAACGAGTACATGTTCAATAGGCTGACCTGGCAAGGGATACTCTGTGTCCTTACCCTAATATTATCACACTTGGCGTCGACGTCGACGGCAGGACTCGAATCTGCGCGTGAAATCACAATGGGTTTCCACTCCACTGTCGGGGAGTTTTGGAGTAGTTAGTTTTCCGGCCTTACTAGCCCTGCCGACCCCCCCGCTCTCGAGCCGGGGGGGCAGTTTCTGTACAAGGACTGCATGACTTTCGGTTCCAACCTTTCTTTATTTTGACGTTCCTTGGTAGGCTTCGTAGCCTTGCCGTTCAGAGGTGTGGCAGTGGGTTTTGAGGAGTCGCATCTTCGACTCATGTTTTAGTTCGTGAAATCTGTGTTTCCATGAATTTATCGTATTTCTGCATATAGTTTTACTCCATAACCTGTCCTCGCACACCTCTTCTTATATACCATACATAGCTACAAATAGTAGACCCACCCTATCACGTCAACTCGACGGAACACTATAGTATACCTGGTACGTTTATTTTAGACTGTTGAATTTTAATTTTAATTTAATTTAAATATTTCTCCCCCCACAAATAGACACACACTTCCTGAATTCTACAGCCTCAGATTGTGTCCCCCTCATACGGGATGTACATCCTACATGAGGACATATAAAATCCGTAAGTACGCGCGATCGAAGTATTACACTCAGCTAGCAAAGATGAGCTTCGACGAAATCCTCGAGCTCACAGCTGTTGTTTTTTAATTTTTTAAATATACGGCTCATCAGAGTGGGCTAGCGTTATAGTATTGCTGGAATGACGTGGTAACGCCGGTAAATACCTGGTAACAGGATATAAGAATCGTATTGGTAGTACTTGGAAGGCGTATCTTGGATGGAAACCAGGGAGTTTCCAGAGCGAGGCAAACCGAGCTCCCAGTCTTTCAGTCTTCATCCTGGGAAAAGGAATAAAGCTTCTCTTCTTCTATCTCTAAGAAACAGCACACGTGAGTACCAACGAGTACCTGTTCAATAGGCTGACTTAGGAAGGGATACTCTGTGTCCTTACCCTAATCTTATCGCAACAGTCTGACCACATAATTAACTATCTCTCTAGGATAATAAATCAGGACGGACACTGGGTGTACTGATGTAGTTGGGTAGAAAAAACGGTAAAATGTGAAGACAACACACACCCGCTGTCAATGCGTTCGAGCACACGAGCGGCACGGTAGCAAAACGCCGCCGAAAAACGCAGACGCAGACACCAACCATTGTGCGTTTGGGAACAAACCTGGGCAACAATTTCCCACCAAATATAACAGGAAGTTGCGGTTTGCCCCCCCTTCGCTGACCGTACACAGCACTTCGATTTGACCCAGTTATACTGGTACGTACGTACGTACGTGTATATCCGAAGTAAAACTCTAAGAACCCGTACGTGTATCAGCGGTAAGTAGTCCGTAAAATCCAGCATCGTCAACTTAAAAACATAATCTTGAATATTGCGTGTAGATCACGGGATAACTATAAATGCAATACGAGTACAAGAGTATACGTATATCGGTATAAAACTCGGAATCACTTTTTCGAAAAAAAAAGCGAGCTCTCGACCATCACCATAATGTGAGGGTATTACCGCTGAGCTATAGGGGTAAAAGATCGATCGATTACCCAGACCAGGGTAATCCTTATAACACTCCCCCCCCTCTGAACGGCGGGATATTTGGGACGTCGGTACCGTATACGGCCGTACGTTGACCTACCCGCTTCATTTCAGTACCTGGGGAACCAGGGAGACGTGTTTTTTACGGACGCACGTGCAAGCGTTTCTGAAAAAAGAAACGTTCGAAGTGAGATTCGAACCCGTGTCCTCGACGACGTCAAATGTGAGGGTATTACCTGCTGAGCTATAGGGGTAAAAGATCGATCGATTACCCAGCCCAGGGTAATCCTTATAACAATAATATTATTAGTGAAAGTTGGAGCGTCCATCGCTGGCATGAGCGCACGCGAGGCCCTGCCCGGTGCAAAGCTGGTCGGTGGGCACGATGGCGGACGTATCGACCCAAAGCGTTCACCGCCTCGCGAGAAACTGTCCCGACATGCTCCTGAGGAACGCATGCAGTAATATTTCGTTTGAGGATCGCAAGGTCAAAATATTGTATGATATGATACGAACATAAACAACAAACGCCAGTATCATACTGCTATACCACGCACGTATGAACCTATGATACACCGGTCATCGTGTATATGATACTCTGTTTCTGCTATGGTACTGGTACTGGTACGTACGTACGTGTATGTCAGCAGTATTAATAGTAGTAAGTGGTCTTATAAAAATCCGGGTTCGTCGTCGACATACAAAAACGGAATCTTTGATTATGCGTGTTAAGTGTAAACAAAAAAGAAGCATGTGCGCTCTCCATCACCATATTCTTCGTGAACGTTGCTGCAGTGTCCACCGCCCGCATGTTCACGCCCCACGGGCGCACGCGAGGCCCTGCCTAGTACAAACCAGGCCGGCGGGCACGTTGACCGATAAATCGCCCGAAGAAGTTCACCGCCTCGCGAGAAAAAGTCCCGACACGTTCCTGAGGAGCGCATGCAGTAGGTATTTTGTGGATCTCGCAAGGTCCAAAACAGGGAATCGTCCCGGACGGGGCTGTCAGAAAATGTTTACGACGTACGTTCGTATGGCGAGGCTGTGACAAAGAGGCGTAAAATCCTCAAACAAACGTATCCCCGTGAGCCTCGTGTTGGGCACGGCCGAGGCCGCCCTTGGCAGAGTAGGCAGAGCAGGGGTTGGCGAGCACGGTGCGGCCTCATCGCGAAATATCGCGAAAAGGGCTCAAATCTACGCCTAAGAAAAGCTGTCGAGCTCTCTCCGAGCAGCAGCTGCAAAATTGTACATGCATTTATTCAATGCAAAAGGTTATTATATTCGGTATATCGTGGTATATATATATACATAAATTTTGCACTATTTGGTCGAAGCTGTATCAAGGTCTATACGATGTACAGCCCTCGACTGATATAACGAGACATTACTGCCCCGCCTCCCCCTCCCTCTCCGCCCCCGCACACACGCCTCCTCGCTCTTCTGCCGGCGATGCTTTTCAGGCGCGTACTATGAGTGATGCGGCGGTGAGGCTTAGGCAGGTGGGGACGTTCGGAGGCAGGCGTGAGCTGGCCCGCCTCGCGTATGAGTGGCACGTGCCGTTTCTGTCGCAGGTGCAGTAACGGTTGCCGCTAGAGAGGCTTAGCGAGGCCTGTATGTATACGCAGTATACATCAGAAAACAAAAAAGATGATCGAGCAAGGGCTGTGTAATGATGCAATGATCGAACAAAGGGCTGTGTGCACCTCGGCCCAGCCAGCTTCGACAACGATACCACTCTGACCGAAAATATCAGCACGGTAATGATATTGACATCAGGGTCTAGATGGTTTTTATAATTTCGGCCGGAGTATTAGTTGACTTTAAAACCCAACCCTGACCCTTAACCCCTCACCTCTCACCTCTAACCCCGATCCCCTGCGGCATAAATCATAAATAAATATACGGTGGGGAGTTCATCACTGGAAGAAGGAAGGTTCCGGCACGCGTTGTTTGTGTGGCCTGGGGGGGCGTTCTGCGAGTAGACTGACCGCCGGGAACTGTAGATGAACGCATTTTTTCCCTTGTCAAGGGCGTACTATGAATACCAACATCAAGGGGCATCGTCGCTTGTTCCATATACGTATGATATATTTTGTTGTGTGTGTGATCGTCGGAAAGCAAGAAAACGAAAGTAAAACAGGGAAAACACAACAGGATGCATCCTCCTATTTTGTTTTTTCCTCTTCCTCTTATTACCCGTTGCCGTGCTCTCTCCCTCCCGCCTCCTCTCGGCCGATTGTCCTCCCTACTCTCCATCCCGCCCTCTCTCCTTCTTTCCCTCCCTCCCTCTCCAAAACAAAAGGCGGGCTTCAGGAAGCAGCAGGAGGCGGCGAAGAACAGTGATTTTATCATCGGTGACAACAGGCGTCTGGTCCCCCGAACACGCACCCCCCCTCCTCTGCCGCCTCCACCACCGCAACAACCGCCTCCGCATCGGAACCCAGGGACACACGCCAGGAGTCCCCGCAAGCTGCCTGCTGACCGCCCGGCCAGGACAGATTTTGCACTCCTGCACTCTTTTCCCTCGCTGTCTGCGGCTGTCAACATGGCACGGTACGGCCGGGAAGGCCGGAAAGAGGGAGGGGGAAGGGCGCGAGGATCGGCGGGAAGGGTAGATGGAGGCGGTGGAGGAAGCGGCGGTTGTGGAGGAAGAGGTGTTGAGGTTGGGGTTGGGAGCCGCGGGGCGGGGGGGGCAGTCATGCCCGGGGGAAGGGAGTGGAAGAAGAATCGAGAGCAGGGGTGTGGGGGTGGGGGTAGAGCCGGAGTAGTAGAGAACAAGGGCGGGGAGGGGCGGGAGGAGGGGTCGATCCACCGGGCCGTCGTTTATAAGTGGGGGTATAACAAGGACGTGGCGATGTACACGGTAGAGGTGGAGACCCTGGGGAAAGCAGGCTAAATTCGGAGGGTTCATCGGAGGTGAGTCTGAGAGGGGGTGGGAGGGGTGACGTCCATTATCGGTGTGCGCTTAGTTTCGAAACCAAGCGCATACCGAGAACGGACGCCACCCCTCCCACCCCCTCTCAGACTCACCTCCGATAAACCCTCCGAACTTCGCTTGCTTTCCTCAGGATCTCCACCTCTACCGTGTACATCGCCACGTCCTTGATTTATCCCCAACTCATACACGACGGCCCGGTGGATCGACCCCGCCTCCTGTCCCTCCACGCCCTTGCTCTCTACTACTCCGGCTCCACCCCCACCCCCACCCCCCTGCTCTCGCTCCTTCTCCCGCTCCCTTCCCCCGGGCATGGCTGCCCCCCCCGCCCCGCCGCTCCCAACCCCAACCTCAACATCTCCTCTTCCACCACCGCCGCTTCCTCCACCGCCTCCATCTACCCTTCCCGTCGATTCTCGCGCCCTTCCCCCTCCCTCTTTCCCGCCTTCCCGGCAGTACCGTGCCATGTTGACAGCCGCAGACAGCGTGGGAAAAGAGTGCAGGAGTGCAAAATCTGTCCTGGCCGGGCGGTCAGCAGGCAGCTTGCGGGGACTCCTGGCGTGTGTCCCTGGGTTCCGATGCGGAGGCGGTTGTTGCGGTGGTGGAGGCGGCAGAGCAGGGGGGGTGCGTGTTCGGGGGACACGATGCCCGTTGTCACCGATGATAAAATCACTGTGCTTCGCCGCCTCCTGCTGCTTCCTGAAGCCCGCCTTTTGTTTTTGAGAGGGAGGGAGGGAAAGAGGAAGGGAGACAGAGCGGGATGGAGAGTAGGGAGGGCAAGCGGCCGAGAGGAGGCGGGAGGGAGAGAGCACGGCAACGGGTAATAAGAGGAAGAGCCAAAAACAAAATAGGAGGATGCTTCCCGTTGTGTTTTTCCCCTTGTATTTCCGTTTTCTTGCTTTCCGACGATCACACACACAACAAATGTATACGTGAGGAACTTTTATTTAAGGACGGGCCAATCATAGGCAGTTCGAGCAGTATACTAAGACCAATCACATACGAGTTTTATAAGGATTACGTAAGGACGGGCGGTGTGATATCATACGTATATGGAACAAGCGACAACGCCCCTCGATGTTGGTATTCATAGTACGCCCTTGACAAGGGAAACAATGCGCAGTACACACCAAGCATTCATCCAGCGCGCGTCTGTCTGTGAACGTGCAATTTTCAATGCGCTGCTGTCCTCGAGGTCCCGTGTCCTCTATGTACTCCACATTTTTCACAACTTAACATGTCTGGCTCTGGTCGATTGCTTTTTTGTTTTGCGCATAACGAACACAAGCACATTCCAGACTCTTTGCAGGACGACAAAAACAAAAACGGGAGCACCAATAACAAATGGCTTTCATTGCTCCCCTCCGCTCCTATTATTAATAATAGTTACTCCCTTCAGTTTGCTTTGTGGCGGCGGGATTGATTATTTTCAGAAGCGGTTTTACTGCTGTACCGGTGTTTTGCCGGCCAAAAGGAGAAGGAGCGAGAGCAGGGGGGTGGGGTTGGGGGTGGAGCCCGAGTGGTCTAGACCAAGAGCGTGGAGGGGCAGGAGGGGGGGTCGATTCACCGGGCCGTCGTGTATGAGTTGGGGCATAATAAGGAAGACGTGGCGATATACACGGTAGAGGTGGAGACCGTGAGGAAAGCAGGCGAAATTCGGAGGGTTTATCGGAGGTGGGTCTGGGAGGGGGTGGGAGGGGTGGTGTCCGTTCTCGGTATGCCCTTGGTTTTGTCTAGACGAAACTAAGCGCAGACCGAGAACGGACGCCACCCCTCCCACCCCCTCTCAGACTCGTCTCCGATAAACCTTCGGAAGTTAGCCTGCTTTCCTCAGGGTCTCCACCTCCACCGTGTACATCGCCACATTTTCCCTCCCTACTCTCCATCCCGCCCTCTCTCCCTTCCTCTTTCCCTCCCTCCCTCTCCAAAACAAAAGGCGGGCTTCAGGAAGCAGCAGGAGGCGGCGAAGCACAGTGATTTTATCATCGGTGACAACAGGCGTCTTGCCCCCCGAACACGCACCCCCCCTGCTCTGCCGCCTCGACCACCGCAACAACCGCCTCCGCATCGGAACCCAGGGACACACGCCAGGAGTCCCCGCAAGCTGCCTGCTAACCGCCCGGCCAGGACAGATTTTCACTCCTGCGCTCTTTCCCCTCGCTGTCTGCGGCTGTCAACATGGCACTGTACGGGCGGGAAGGCGCGTAAGAGGGAGGGGGAGGGTGGCGAGGATCGGCGGGAAGGGTAGATGGAGGCGGTGGAGGAGGCGGCGGTGGTGGAGGAGGAGGTGTTGGGGTTGGGGTTGGGAGCGGCGGGACGGGGGGGGCAGCCATGCCCGGGGGAAAGGAGCGGGAGAAGGAGCGAGAGCAGGGGGGTGGGGGTGGGGGTGGAGCTGGAGTGGTAGAGACCAAGGGCGTGGAGGGACAGGAGGCGGGGTCGATTCACCGGGCCGTCGTGTATGAGTGGGGATATAACAAGGACGTCGCGATGTACACGGTAGAGGTGGAGACTCTGAGGAAAGCAGGCGAAGTTCGGAGGGTTCATCGGAGGTGAGATGAGATGTGGTTGAAGGTGAGCGTGTGAACGAAAGCCTACCTCCCACCCCTTCAGGACCTCACTCCGACTAAACCTCGAATTGCTCTTCCTCAGGTTTCCACCCTCTTACCGGTTTTACGCTCTGCCCTTCACTTCTTTATTACTCCCCACTCTAAATCGGCTGCCCTCACCGATCGACCCCTCCCCCCGCCCCTCCCCTTGTTCTCTTACATACTCGGATTCCCCCACCCCCACCCCCCTGCTCTCGCTCCTTCTCCCGCTCCTTTCCCCCGGGCATGGCTGCCCCCCCCGTCCCGCCACTCCCAACCCCAACCCCAACATCTCCTCTTCCACCACCGCCGCCTCCTCCACCGCCTCCATCTACCCTTCCCGCCGATCCTCGCCCCCCTCCCCCTCCCTCTTACGCGCCTTCCCGCCCGTACAGTGCCATGTTGACAGCCGCAGACAGCGAGGGGAAAGAGCGCAGGAGTGAAAATCTGTCCTGGCCGGGCGGTTAGCAGGCAGCTTGCGGGGACTCCTGGCGTGTGTCCCTGGGTTCCGATGCGGAGGCGGTTGTTGCGGTGGGTACATACATAGAGGACACGGGACCTCGAGGACAGCAGCACATTGAAAATGCAACGTTCACTGTACTCGCCTCGTCGCATTTTCTTGACTTTCCCCGGGCTCAGCGCTGCGACGAAGAAGCTCCCCGCATTGAACGCCTCCTTCGGTGGAAAATTGAAGTCCTTCATCTTGGGGTGGGTTCAAAATACAGCCTCCCAGAGCTCGCGGAAGTCGGTGTACCTGTCGAGTGCGGCGTCGATTTGGTCAGCTTCGAACAAGCGAGGACGTCGTCAAACTCAGGATGCGTGTAGCTGTCTTTGTTGTGCTGCCACCACTCCCTCTTCGCAGCCAAGCAGTACAAACCAAGCATTCATCCCGCGCGCGTCTGTTTGTCAAACAGACGCGCGTTGTCAAACAGACGCGCGCGGGATGAATGCTTGGTGTGCACTGCTTGGCTGCGAAGAGGGAGTGGTGGCAGCACATCAAAGACAGCTACGCACATCCTGAGTTTGACGACGTCCTCGCTTGTCCGAAGCTGACCAAATCGACGCCGCACTCGACAGGTACACCGAGTTCCGCGAGCTCTGGGGGGCTGTATTTTGCACCCACCCCACGATAAAGGACTTCAGTTTTCCACCAAGGGAGGCGTTCAGTGCGGAGAGCTTCTTCGCCGCAGCGCTGAGCCCGGGGAAAGTCAAGAAAATGCGACGAGGCGAGTTCAACAAATTTATTTCACTTTTGATCAAGGGTGTGCGCGGATCTGAATCCCAGACACCCCACTACCCCCCCCTCCCATTGGAGGGGATTTATTTTTTGTTTCCCTGTGTTTTTTGTTGGTCTCTTTTTTGTTGGTCTCACACGCCTCTGCAGACGCTGCTCTATGTATGTGTGTCTAGCGTCTACTGCTGCTTGGCTTTGGGTGTACGCTGTATACACAATGGTTTACACAAACATACTGTACAAGGAATGTGTTGTTACTATCGGGAGGGTCGGAGTTGGGGAACCGCCACCACACTCGCCACACCAGCCACTCGTAACAAGATTGAAAAACAGAAACGCTGGATGGTGTTGTATTGTCTAGAAGGCCTTGCCTACCCTTGGGAATGCGGGGACGATTCGCTAACGTCCCCTGCTATTGGTTTATATATGTTTTAGTATGGAGTTGGTTTATATAGGAAATAGTGTGGTACTGCGGTTTATGGATGGTCTGATTTCGTTTATAACCCTAAGCAGAAACGCTGGGTGGTGTTGTATTGTCTAGAAGGCCTTGCCTACCCTTGGGAATGCGGGGATGATTCACTGACATCTCCTGCTATTGGTTTATATAGGTGTTAGTATTGAGCTGGTTTAGATAGGAAATAGTATGGTACTGCGGTTTATGGATGGTCTGATTTCATTCATGACCCTAAGCAGAAACGCTGGGTGGTGTTGTATTGTCTAGAAGGCCTTGCCTACTCTTGGGAATGCGGGCACGATTCACCAACATCCCCTGCTATTGGTTTATATAGGTTTTAGTATGAAGTTGGCTTATATAGGATATAGCATGGTTTTAATGGTATGGGTTAGGAAGGCCGGTAATTCCCTCTGTATAGGTAATTGGTCCGTTTTCGTATAACTTGGATGGCATTCGTATTCGGGGTATTTATAGGATCTGAGGGCCATACTTGAAGCCCGTCTCGAGACAGATGTCATCTGGCTCGGGGATTAATAAAAGCTGATTCTCTTCTACGCTTGATTCTACGGAAAGTGAGTAACACCAAGGATGCTTAATAGACAGACCTGCAAGGGGATACTCTTGTGTTTCACCCAGTCATATCACATGGTACTGCGGTTTATGGATGGTCTGATTTCGTTTATAACCCTGAGCAGAAACGCTGGGTGGTGTTGTATTATCTAGAAGGCCTTGCCTACCCTTGGGAATGCGGGGACGATTCACCAACATCCCCTGCTATTGGTTTATATAGGTTTAGTATAGAATTGGTTTATATAGGATATAGCATGGTACTGCGGTTTATGGATAGTCTGATTTCGTTTATAACCCTAAGCAGAAACGCTGGGTGGTGTTGTATTGTCTAGAAGGCCTTGCCTACCCTTGGGAATGCGGGGACGATTCACCAACATCCCCTGCTATTGGTTTATATAGGTTTAGTATATAATTGGTTTATATAGGATATAGCATGGTACTGCGGTTTATGGATAGTCTGATTTCGTTTATAACCCTAAGCAGAAACGCTGGGTGGTGTTGTATTGTCTAGAAGGCCTTGCCTATCATGGGAATGCGGGGACGATTCACCAACATCCTCTGCTATTGGTTTATATAGGTTTTAGTATGGAATTGGGTTATATAGGAAATAGTATAGTACTGCGGTTTATGGATGGTCTGATTTCGTTTATAATCCTAACTAAGCAGAAACGCTGGGTGGTGTTGTATTGTCTAGAAGGCCTTGCCTACCCTTGGGAATGCGCGGACGATTCATCCCCTGCTATTGGTTTATATAGTTTTTAGTATGGAGTTGATTCATGTAGGAAATAGTATAGTACTGCGGTTTATGGATGGTCTGATTTCGTTTATATAGGATTTAGTATGGTGTGTACCCCCCTATACGCTGGGGGGTGCCTAAATAAAAATTTGACACCCCCCCCCTATATTTGGTTTCCCAAAAATAAAATTTGGAGTGTGTTGTCGAATGTTTTTTTCGGAGACCCTTGCTTTGATGGGTGTTATTTTTTCATGGCGATAAATTGACCGGGGGGGTGGGGGTGGGGTGTACTTCACATTCATGCATGGCCGTAGTCGTATGACCATAGACCCTCGCATCCCTACAATGCCGGGACGGAGCATGTCCGGTTTTCACCGACAATGCAGACATTGCAAGCACCAAGCGCGAAGCGCCGTGAGGTGTTCGGCGAATCGCATGAGGGGTGAGCTGCACCTAACTAAGAACCGCTTGTGAGGCGACTCTTGCACATGGACGACAGCCTCCAATGAAGTGGTTTGATTTATGGTGTGGCCACTTCCAGAGACAGCAATGGGAGTAATATGTAACTGCCTCGTGGGTGCTTTACCAGAAACGCTACGTGATACGAACATTCCCCTTGTGCGGACTAAAGGTTCTCCACCCCGCACAAATGATCTAACAAGACCGCCAGCTGTGCTCGACCGCCAAAAACTAAAACTAAAACGGTACCCTGGTGGTCTAGCAAATGCAGTGAGCGGCAGTGTCGTTGCCAACCGACGCGAACCCAACCTATATAAAATATGGGGGAGGGGGGGGCGGGGGTGATTGAGGAACGCTAAGACTTGCCGCTGTTGTTACCGATGTTGGTAGGTAGTGATGTTATGATTTTCATCTGACAAAAAGCAGCGTATACGTGTCAATCGCAAAAAAAAAGTGGAAGCAACAGAAAATCAAGACGCGTAAAATAACAATATGCTGTTGTTGTTGTCATTGCTGCGGACGGAGCTGTAAGAATAGGATAGGACGCGCAAAACGCTGTCAGCATCATCTTGTCTTTTTTTTTTCTCGGGCGATGCATGCACACACGCACCAAACAGAGCGCAAGTGTTTCGTTTCAAGAGGAAATCTTGAACACACAAAACCCAGCAGTACATACGGCTCACAAACGAGGCGTGCCACTGTATAGGGTATAGGGGTTGTTGCACTTCTGAGGGCAACAATAAATATCACCAACACAGTCGTCGCGCCCGTTTTTCGATGGAATGGGGTCACAGTTTGAAGCATGCAAGTAAAGCGATCGATCGAGCGAGTAAGCAAGAATGACATCTTCTGTTCTTCGATGGAATGGGTGGGGTTTAATTGAATTGGATTGGATGGGATTGAAAAACACGAGTAAGCGATCCACCACTTACAAGTAAGAACACAAGGGCGTATCGTATGATCGTACAATAGGTCACAGGTACTCCCTTGACCATTGGGACCATTGAGCGCAAAAACAAATATCAGAGTGGACAAAGCTCAAGCCGGGAGTAGGTAAGAAGGGATTATACTTTGTGGAGAGCGCTGATTGTTTTGTTCCCTTGTGGTCTTCGCCTTTCGGAATGCTTATGAGCGATCAGCGTCGAAGATCATGCTACACATTGCTGAAGATGGCAAGGATCATAATAATAGTATCACTAGCAGATACTCCGTCCACTATTGCATCATTGCACCATTGCAACCGAGAAGCTTAGCTACCCAATGTCCTTGGGGGGGGTCCGATTGTTGAATTTTACAACGTTGCATGGGTGCTATCGTGCGATATGGGGTATGTACGCAGCACCCATTTGTTTCGGAGCACTTCCTCGCTTCAGGAGCGCTTTCCATTACCGCACCCCCAAAAAACTTCACTTCGAGAAAAAATGTACGCTAAACCCGATCAAGAATTGATCCCATGGCCTATTGTATGATATAAGGTATTCATAGTAGAAAACCTGCCAGAGTGGTTGCGCGCGAAAATTCGGTAGAATTTGTTTTTGGGTGGGTTTCTTGTAGTCCGTTCCCTACGTACAGATTAACAATCCCAAAACCTACCAAAATTTAGGCTCTTCTTACCTAAGGTTGTGGTGAAAAAGAAAGTGGCCAAAATGCCACTTTTGACCTAATTTGTTATCGGGGTGCGGGAGGTTCCATAGGGTTACGTCACTTTCGTGAAGGAATTCAGACCGCAAACAAAACACACCAAGTTGGTTCCAACCAAAATCATTAACAAAATTGGTTATTGGGAAAGAAAAAATGGGATCAACGATATTGGGTGGTGGTTCAATTGAGGAGTGCGTTAATCGGTCAGAAACGCCTACCGCACTATAGAGGCATGGCCCACGTATGCGCTGTGCTCAGTCAGACACGCGTGGGGTATAATACGGCCCCTCCTACCGCACTGTAGAGGCAAAAATATCGGGGTAGTTCTTCAGCTGAGGAGCCCCGGCAGTCAGAAACACCTGCCGCACTAAAAAGGTATGGCCCACGTATGCGCTGTGGTCAGTCACACACGCATGGGGCACAAACCTACCCCTCCTACGGCACTGTAGAGGCATTGTAGAGGCAACGACATTGGGTAGTTCTGAAGCTGAGGAACGCCTTCAGTCAGAAAAAAAAAAATTACAAGGCAAAAAAAATGCTACCCCTATCGTAGCTAAGGTGTGCTAACGAAAAACTATTGTGCAACAGAAATGGAAGATATATCGGGGTGGTTTCTCAGTTCAGGAGTATCCTAACAGCCAGTAATAGTCAATAACAGTCAGTAGTAGCCGGCAATAGTCATAGACAGCATAGTCAGAAATAGTCTGTAATAGTCAGTAGTAGTCGGTAATACACGTAGTCAGTGCTATTTTAATACCAGTAGTCAGTACTACAGTAGTCATTGATGTCAGTGATAATAAGTAATAGTCAGCCATATTTATTTCGACCCAAAAAGTGCCACCCCTATGGTAGTACGCGTCGTTGTTAGCTAAATACCCTGGTACTAAATACTGTACCTACCTATCCCTGAGAATGTGTGTCGGGCTCAGCGAATGAATGGCGTTTCTCAAATTCCGTAGACAGGAGTATAATAGAGCTCTTCCAGCAGTTAGGAGCTTAAGGGCATTGAAGTGTAATACACGTACCTACACCTCAAATTACGACGCGAGCGTTTGATGCAACGTGCGTACAAAGCTCAGCGGATTTAATACCGAAAAGTTGGCACTGCTTTGTTATCACTGAGCCACATTGAGCCGCTAGACGACACAGTATTTTGTGCTAAACGCCTTCTCTCCCTCACGAAGTAATGCTTATGCCCATTCATATTTCAGTACCATCAGCCTTCGCCCAGTCAACTACGGCGCGATGCCACAAGTTGCCCCTATTTTCTTTGCGTTTAGCACGGCAGCCCTAACACATACTCAGGTAGTGCCTATCCTCCGTCGAGAACATTTAGCGCTGCTGTCGTGGTTGTTGCCGGAGCCATCCCCGCTTCATACTATGTCACTTTCCTGCCCGGCCGTTGAGAGCTGTCTCGTACTAACGCACGCAGGGAGTTATCGCCCCGTGACTTTGTTCATGCTCGGTCCTCGCAAAGCGTCCTCTTCACACGACACAGTACCAACCCCCGTGGCTCTAGTAAGGTCAGCAAGTTATCCGCCGATACTTTCCCTCAACCAAGTGAACAACAACACTGGTGTATCAACCGCTGTTAATCTAGCCGCCCCAACATATCTCCGAAACGAATCGACCTCGGAACACAACACACCCTAGTATGATGGTGAGACTCCCGTCCCAACCCCTCCGTCTCGAAAGGGGTGCGGGGTTAATGGTCAAATGACTAAGGCAAGCAACAAATGAGTACGCCCCCTCCCCTCTCCCCTCTCCCCTCTCTTCTCTCCGCCTCCCCAAAATTCACCGCTTAAAACGCGCCTTGCGCACCCTTAGGCTTGTAAATTCGACAGCGTAACGGCCTATATACGCCCCTTTGAAACTACACCTACCGTATCTTTTTTTTAGACAAACTTACTTGGAATTAGTGAGGTGAAAAAATGCAGAAGTGATTCAGAAAGAAAACATGACACCACTCCCCGTTTTTCTCCCCCCTTCAAACGCTCCGAACCGCAGGTGGACCTCAAGCCCGACCGCCGGAGCTCCACGCCTTCCTACGCCCTCGTCTTGCCGAAGGCCAGCCGAAGCGTGGCCAGACGCCGGCGGTGGTTCCGTCACCGAATGGCGGGCGAGTGGCATCGCCGGCCCGAGGCTGTGCATGTGGTGACGGCGGCGGCGGTGTCGTAGGAGCGGGAGGAGGGGGGGGAGGAGGAGGTGGAGGGGGGAGAGGAGGAGGTGGGGCGAGGGTGGGAGGAGGGGAAGGAGGAGGTGGAGGGGGCGGAGGAGGAGGGTAAGGAGGAGGAGGAGGAGGAGGAGAGAGGGGACGGGGGGACGGGGGGGGGGGGGGGGGGGGGGGAGGGTAGAGTCAGCACCCGTCACCAGCCGCAGCCACAGGAATTTGTACTATAAAGCAGGGTTTTTTTTTGTGTGCCCGGACCAAGCCGTTTTGACCTCTCTTAAACCGGTACTTCTTACAAACAGGTGGCTCTTAAACCGTGACCCCTCCCCCCCACTGTAGAGCAATTACCATCACGACAAGCTCTGCTGGGTGAGGATTATTGATACGGTCTGTTCACGCGGCCTTTTCCTGCAAGAGACACAGCGGAGACCCCACCTCCACGGCAGAGAGGGGAGCTTAAGCGTTGCGAAGACAGGGTGTTAGCGCGTGGTAGTGACAATTCATCCCCCCGCAAAAGGGCGCTCGGCATTCTGGCTCGCCTGGTGACACTCACAGTGCATCGAGACAGAGATGTTTCCTTGCGAAAGAGCGTCTTCCACACTTTTTATATATTTCTATCCCATGTATTATCTTCACACTTCTGTCTTTCTTCCTCCCTAGTCGTAACTCAGATCCGGGGTCACAAAGTAGGCTCCTCTCCCTCCTCCCCCACTGCGGTTCTTGCCTTGATGTTTATCGCGCAGAGGGTTCAGCCTTCCCAACGCTCGTCGATCTTCATCGAATTTTGCTAACTCACGCTCTCGCGCTTTCAGCTAGTCAATATATTTTTTGCGAGAAAAAGTCCCTACGAGCATGCACTCGGGGGGGCTCGAACTCAAGACCTTGACGCTAACAAGCTTTGTGGTTACCTGCTAGCCCACCGGGGCGACCGGCACTAGCTTCAGCTTAATCGTTTTCGAAGTTCTGGTTTTTCTCGGAAACCTCTGCGCTGAGTTTCCCGTGTAGCGTTTTCCCAATGGGAAGGGCAAGTACGTAAGTAGTCTATGCCGGTATATAGCAAAAGCGCAAAGAGGCCTAAAGAGGCGCCCGCAACAGTGTTTTCGTACGCGCCAGATAAAACATACCGTGGTGTGCGGGTACATTGGTATATCTGATACCCCGTGTGGTTTCCCCTTAAAATGCTCTGCTTTCTAAATGAGGGTGATGCTTGTTCGTGGGGGGCAGTGCAGGGCACGTGGTGGGTGTTTCGCTTAGCACAATTGGCCATCAGTCCTCGCGCGATGCTATCGCTGCGCCGTCACCGCCGTTGCCGACATGGCGTGGTAGCTCCGGAGCGGGCAGGCGTTGCCCTATACCGGTGGCAACTGTTCTAGGAGAGCGGCCTTTTGGGGAGCGTCAAGGCCTACTTCGACCTCAATATACTAGTTTTAGTGCAGGGGGCGGTCATTCGAGGGAGCAAACCGCGGGTCCCCTACGTATATACTGTAGCATGTTTGACCGGTAGTGCCTTGCGCAGGAGGTATGCGACGGCTACTATAGCTAGCGATGCGCATTTTATGGCTCTTCTATTAATAATAGTAGCGATACACGTACACATATGATGCATGTTCCGGGTGCAAGTATTGTGCAGATATTATGCAGACACATGCAGATATCGTACGCGTACGAGTAGCAGAATAGGTGCCGACAATCTGCTGGTTGGTACAAATAGTAGAGGACTTGCTTTAGGAAAACAAATGTATATTTCCCCTCTAATGCTTGGGAGAACGAGACAAGACACGACGCGACGCGACGAGCCAGCTTGCTCTGTACAGCCAGTAGTCAGTAGGTGCGTATAGTCACCCTGTGCGTAGTGCGTCGGGGCGGGGGGGGGGGTCCCTTACATACCGGCGACAACGTCCCTTACCAGAATTGCCCCACATAAGGGACCTAGCCGATGGTTTCAAGGGACCATGAGTGCCTTACGAAGGGCCGATACTACGGCATCCGCGGAATAAGGGATGAGGGGACGGTGCACGGTGGCCGGGTCCACAACTTGCTGTAGTCCATATCTACCACTTGGGCGAGCACAACGCCCGTGTTTCTACGTGGTACATACGTATATACCACTCTGTCCCGAAATATAATCACTGTTTAGACAAACGGTTATACCGTATTCAAGGATATATCATAGAGTGGTATGGAAAAATGATAAAAATAACCATGTTCATGTGGCATTCCTCAAGAAGGAGGTGTGTTGGCCCGCTGGGGTGCCTTATTGGACGTGTTGCATCTACTGCTGCATCATGATCATATGAATAGCATCAGCGCCGTGTGGCGCCACGTTCCCTGATGATAACGATTGTTCTCGTGGCATGTTTGATACGGTATTTGTTGGCCAGCTATTAATAGCTGCTGTGTGCTGCTGCTGCTGTGTCGTGCATCATACAGCTCATTTCATGTAGCGTCTGCCACGCCACTTGGCAACTGGCAACCACGATTGCCGCATGCCTTTGGGCAGTTCTCGCCTGCTTATCTCAAGGGGGGGGAGATAAGCAGACATCCAGCGTTGCAGCAGCGGGGCGCACGTATTAATAGTGTTTATCGCCATACAACCAACGGCTCAATCAAGAGATTGCAGGACAATGAGAGAGGGTTCCTGTGTCTCTTTCTCTCGTCTCTTCCCGCATTTCCCCACACATACTGGAACAACACCTAAAAAAATAAAAAAACGCCATGGAAAGAGTGCGGAACTCCCTGCGCAGGACAGAGCCCTGGAGACAGAGTGTGGGTGTGCTTGTACCAGGACTCCTCTCTCTCTCCACAGAAGCCTGCTTCGACCCCATCTCGGCGACATGGTGAGAAAAAATATCTAGGTGGGGGTTCATATACCAGGCGGGTCTTTGCCGTCTTTGCAGCGCTCCCAAAGCTAGGACAAACCCAGCTTACCTTTTGGAGCATCTCCAGCGAAATATCTTTGTTGAACACGCAAACCTACGAGCATGCTGACATTTTGCACACCGGGCAGCAACAGCAGCAACAACAGCCAGTAGCAGCAGTAGTGGTGGGCACGACGCGACATGACGCGGTATGGCACTACCGCAACGATAATCGCTACCGACAGTCTTGCTGCTGCTTTAATTCGCTTGGCGCCACAGCCTGCCGTCTCGCTGTTTCTCCCAATCGATGGTGGATGTATGCTGCGCTTCTTGCGCTTTTCACGCGATTTTCCCTTTGTCGCCCCTACACCCCCCCTCATGGTACCATGGTGCTATGTACCACTGCTGTAGTTCCGCGCAACGCATCGAGCCGACAACGCCCACGAAGAAGGCATCTGGAGCGTGGCATGGACCGAGGGGGACAACATCCTGTCCGGTAGTGTGGACGAGCGCGCGAGAGTATGGTGAGTGGACTATTTTTGGTTGTCTGTCCCTGTGCCTTTTCATTTCTCTGTCTGTCTCGTTCTGTCAGCCTCCCTGTGTCTCGTTCTCTCCGTCTCTCTCGCTCTCTCCTTATCTCGGTGTGTGTCTCTCTCATTCTATCTCTCCCCGTTTGTCTCGCTCTTTCTCTCCATCTGGCTTTGCCTTTTGCCTTTCTCTCTCGTGTCTGTGCCTTATGTCTCGATCTGTTCCGATCTTGATATACTGTCGTACGTAGTACAGTATACGACGTAGGTCTCTAACTCTGGCATCTCTCTTTCTCCCCCCACCTCCCTCTTTGTCTCTCCCCCCGCTTGGCACTTATATACGTGCGCGGTGCAATTGCTCCTTGCTCCTGCTGCTGCTGCCTCTGCCGTTGTGGTGCTTCATGTGTATCATGTAACCATGTCGTCTCGGATGACCATGATGTGTCTCATGTGACCAAGAATACGTGCTGGCGTGAAAGCTGCTGTCTTGTCTGTCTCCTGGAAATGGGGCTGGCCATGACAAGCACAAGGGGCAAACCCACCCTTCTCTTCTCGCATGCCAGCACGTCGCTGCTTTAGCGTTCAGCCTACTCGTAGCGGACTATTGCCGCGGTGTGGCTCAGGCCTCGTTGCCTGGGACGATGCGGGATCGAGCTGCACCTCTACTTCGCAGAGGAGTAGGTCGTTGCACCATTTGGCTGTTGTACTGCCCTTGTACGGTTACCTACTGTAATTGTACGCTATACCTGATGTACTGTGTTGAACTGCTGCGTACCAGCCTGCTTGTAGTCGATATCGTACCGCACCGTCCTGCTGTAACGGTACTGCTGTGCGGTACCATGTCTTACCGATTGGCTGAAACCGTCGATTTCGTCTTCGCTTGTGGTGTTTCTTCGCTTCTCCCGTATCTCCTCTCGGAGGACAAACCACCGCCACCGCCGCCGCCGCTACCGCTACCGCTACCCCCGCCGCATCTAAAGAGGCGTGCGTGACAGACCCCAACAACCGCCCCTTGACAATGTAGAAAAAACACAACCAACTCACTTGCNACTATGAACTAGGGGGGGCTTTTAGTATGCCCGGGCCAAGCCATTTTGACCTCTCTTAAACCGGTACTTGTTTCAAACGAGTGGCTCTTAAACCGTGACCCCCCAAACTGTAGAGAAATTACCATCACGACAAGCTCTGCTGGTTGAGGATGATTGATGCGGCCTGTTCACGCGGCCTTTTCCTGAAGCAGGCACAGCGGAGACCCCACCTCCACGGCAGAAAGGGGAAGCTTAAGCGTTGCGAAGACAGGGTGTTAGCGCGTGGTAGTGACAATTCAGCCCCCCGCAAAGGGCGCTCGGCATTTTGGCTCGCCTGGTGACACTCACAGTGCATCGAGACAGAGATTTTTCCTGCGAAAGAACGTCTTCCACACTAACTTCAGCTTAATCGCTTTCGAAGTTCTGGTTTTTCTCGGAAGCCTCTGCGCTGAGTTTCTCGTGTAGCGTTTTCCCAATGGGAAAGGCAAGTACGTAAGTAGTATATGCCGGTATATAGCAAAAGCGCAAAGAGGCCTAAAGAGGCGCCCGCAACAGTGTTTTCGTACGCGCCAGATAAAACATACCGTGGTGTGCGGGTACATTGGTATATATGACACCCCGTGTGGTTTCCCCTTAAAATGCTCTGCGTTCTAAATGAGGGCGATGCTTGTTCGTGGGGGGCAGTGCAGGGCACGCGGTGGGTGTTTCGCTTAGCACAATTGGCCATCAGTCCTCGCGCGATGCTGTCGCTGCGCCGTCACCGCTGTTGCCGACATGGCGTGGTAGCTCCGGAGCGGGTAGGCGTTGCCCTATACCGGTGACAACTGTTCTAGGAGACCGGCCTTTTGGGGAGCGTCAAGGTGTGATGGTATTACCTACTGAGCTATAGGGTAAAAGATCGATCGATTACCCAGCACAGGGTAATCCTTATAACACTCTCCCCCCCTCTGAACGGCGGGATATTTGGGACGTCGGTACCGTATACGGCCGTACGTTGACCTACCCGCTTCGTTTCAATTCCTGGGGAACCAGGGAGACGAGTTATTTGGGGACGCACGCGCAAGCGTTTCTGAAAAAAGAAACGTTCGAAGTGAGATTCGAACCCGTGTCCTCGACGACGTCAAATGTGAGGGTATTACCTGCTGAGCTACAGGGGTAAAAGATCGATCAATTACCCAGCTCAGGGTAATCCTTACAACGCTCTCCCAGGTAGGGGGGAGGGGGGGCAGTGTCGGTCACCTCGTCACAAAGGCCTAACATTCGACCTCAATATACTAGTTTTAGTGTAGGGGGCGGTCATTCGAGGGGGCAAACCGCGGGTCCCCTATATACTGTAGCACGTTTCACCGGTAGTGCCTTGCGCAGGAGGTATGCGACGGCTACTATTCCTAGCGACACGCGTTTTATGTATTTTCTATTCATATACAGTATACCTGTAGTAGCGATACACGTATACATATGATGCATGTTCCGGTTGCAAGTGTTGTGCAGATATTTATACAGACACATGCAGATATCGTACGCGTACGAGTAGCAGAATAGGTGCCGACAATCTGCTGGTACTACTACTGTAATGGTAGAGGACCTGCTTTAGCAAAAAAAATGTATATTTCCCCTCTAATGGTTGGGAGAACGAGACAAGACACGACGCGACGCGACGAGCCAGCTTGCTCTGTACAGTCAGTAGTCAGTAGGTGCGTAGTCCCTTTTAAGGGACCCTGTGCGTAGTTGCGTCCGGGCGGGGGGGGGGTCCCTCACATACCAACGACAGCGTCCCTTATCAGAATTGGCCCCACACAAGGGATCAAGCCGATCGTTTCAAGGGACCATAAGTGCCTTACGAAGGGCCGATACTACGGCATCCGCGGAATAAGGGATGAGGGGACGGCGCACGGTGGTCGGGTCCACAGTCCATATCGGCCACTTGGGGAAGCACAACGCTCGTGTTTCTACCTGTCTGTGTGGTACACACGTATATACCACTTTGTCCCGAAATATAATCACCGTTTTAGACAAACGGTTATATTCAAGGATAGAGTGGTATAAAAACGTTTAAAAAAACATGTTCATGTGGCATTCCTCAAGAATGAAGGAGGTGTGTTGGCCTGGGGTGCCTTATTGGGCGTGTTGCGTCCACTGCTGCATCATGGTATCATATGAATCAGCGCTGTGTGGCGCCACGTTCCCTAATTACACCGATTGTTCTCATGGCATGTTTGATACGGTATGTGATGACCAGCTAGCTGCTGTGTGCTGCTGCGGCTGTGTCGTGCATCATGCAGCTCATGTAGCGTCTGCCACGCCACTTGGCAACTGGCAACCACGATTGCCGCATGCCTTTGGGCAGTTCTCGCCTGCTTATCTCAAGGGGGGGGGATACGCAGACATCCAGCATTGCAGCAGCGGGGCGCACGTAGTGTTCGTCTACCGCCATACAACCAACGGCTCAATCAAGAGATTGCAGGACAAGGAGAGAGGGTTCCCGTCTCTTTCTCTTCCCGTCTCTTTCTCTTCCCGCATTTCCCCACACATACTGGAACAACACCTAGAAAAGGAAAAAACGCCTGGGAAAGAGTGTGGAACTCCCTGCGCGAGACAGGGCCCTGGAGACAGAGTGTGGGTGTGCTTGTACCAGGACTCCTCTCTCTCTCCACAGAAGCCTGATTCGATTCCATCTCGGCGACATGGTGAGAAAAAATATCTAGGTGGGGGTTCATATACCGGGCGGGTCTTTGCTGTCTTTGCAGCGCCCCCAAAGCTAGGACAAACCCAGAGCACTAAAGCTTACCTTTTGGAGCATCTCCAGCGAAATATCTTTGTTGAACAACACGCAAACCTACGAGCATGCTGACATTTTGCACACCGGGCAGCAACAGCAGCACAACAGTAGCAGCAGTAGTGGTGGGCACGACGCGACATGGTGCGGTATGGCACTACCGCGACGATAATCGCTACCGGCTGTCTTGCTGCTGCTTTAATTCGCTTGGCGCCACAGCCCGCCATCCCGCTGTGTCTCCCAATCGATGATGGATGTATGCTGCGCTTCTTGCGCTTTTCACGCGATTTTCCCTTTTGTCGCCCCTACCCTCCCCCTCCTGGTACCATGATGCTACCACTGCTGTAGTTCCGCGCAACGCATCGAGCCGACAACGCCCACGAAGAAGGCATCTGGAGCGTGGCATGGACCGAGGGGGACAACATCCTGTCCGGTAGCGTGGACGAGCGCGCCAGAGTATGGTGAGTGGAGTATTTTTGTTCTTCTGCCCCTGTGCCTGTCGCTCTCTCTGTCTCGTTCTATCAGCCACCCTGTGTCTCTTTCTCACCGTCGCTCTCGCTCTCTCCGTATCTCGGTGTGTGTCTCTCTCGTTTTCTCTTTCTCTCCGTTTATCTCGCTCTTTCTCTCCATCTGGCTTTGCCTTTAGCCTTTCTCTCTTGCGTCTGTGTCTTGTGTCTCGGCCTGTTCCGATCTTGGTCTACTGTACGTAGGTCTCTTATCTCTGGCATCTCTCTTTGTCCCCCCACTCCTCTCTCTGTCTCCCCACCTATCGTTCCCGCTTGGAACTTGTGCGCGGTGCAATTGCCACGTGCCCCTGCTGCTGCTGCCGTTGTGGTGTTTCATGTGCATCATGTAACCATGTTGTCTCGGGTGACCATGGTGTGTCTCATGTGACCAAGAGTACGGGCTGGCGTGAAAATCCTGCAGTCTTGTCTTGTCTCCTGGAAATGGGGCTGGCCATGACAAGCACAAGGGGCAAACCCACCCTTCCCTTCTCTCATGCCAGCACGTCGCTACTTTATCGCTCAGCCTACTCATAGCGGACAATTGCCGCGGTGCGGCGGCGATGACTGACATCAGCTCCAATGTCTGAAAGTATGACTCTTTGTTGCCCCAAGCACGAGCGCTCAAGCCTCGTTGGCTGGGACGATGCGGGATCGAGCTTCACCTATACTTCGTAGAATAGTAGGTCGTCGCACCATTTACCTGTTGTACTGCCCTTGTACTGCTGCATACTGTACTTGTACGCTGTACCTGATGTACTGTGTTGAACTGCTGCGTACCGTACTGCTTGCAGTCGATATCGTACCGCACCGTCCTGCTGTAACGGTACTGTGCGGCACCATGTCTTACCGAATTGGCTGAAACCGTCGATTTCGTGTTCGCTTGTGGTTTTTCTTCGCTTCTCCCTTATTTCCTCTCGGAGGACAAACCACCGCCATCGCCGCCGCCGCTACCGCTGCCGCTACCCCCGCCGCATCTAAAGAGGCGTGCGTGACAGACCCCAACAACCGCCCCTTGACAACCCAGAAAAAAAACTCAACCAACTCACTTGCTCGCTACGTTCCCGTCTGCCCCACTTTCCCGTTCCTCTCCGCCGTGCCGCGCTCTTTCTCGTTCCTGGGCGCGCGCGCGGCGGGTAGGACTCCAGACCTGGCCCCCGTACACTCTCTTAAGGGCCACCGACTAGGCGTGCTGAGCATCAGGTCGTTCAACCAGGGGAAAGGTGTGCGTCTGGGTTTCGCGTGCGGGGGTGTGAGGCCCGTTTGTCCTTACATTCGCAGAGATATTGTTGTCGCATACCGGTACGTAGTAGGGTAAACATGTACCAGTCCAGTGCTTTACGCATTAGGATCGTAGGCAGTAGGTTGTGCCGCACATCGCCGAATAGGGTATCGGGAGAGTTAGATGCTGACGCGCAGGGCAGCATTAAGTTGTACAATTACTAGTAGTGGTACTGCTGCATAGCTGCTGCTGTTGTTGTACACAGTAGCAGCACCAGCAGCAGTAGCAGCAGTAGTATCAGCGGTGGGCCGATACTACGGCATCCGCGGAATAAGGGATGAGGGGACGGTGCACGGTGGCCGGGTCCACAACTTGCTGTAGTCCATATCTATCACTTGGGCGAGCACAACGCCCGTGTTTCTACCTGGTACATACGTATATACCACTCTGTCCCGAAATATAATCACTGTTTAGACAAACGGTTATACCGTATTCAAGGATATCATAGAGTGGTATGGAAAAATGATAAAAATAACCATATTCATGTGGCATTCCTCAAGAAGGAGGTGTGTTGGCCCATTTTAAGGGAGCTGGGGTGCCTTATTGGACGCGTTGCATCTACTGCTGCATCATGATATCATATGAATAGCATCAGCGCCGTGTGGCGCCACGTTCCCTAATGATAACGATTGTTCTCGTGGCATGTTTGATACGGTATTTGTTGGCCAGCTATTAATAGCTGCTGTGTGCTGCTGCTGCTGTGTCGTGCATCATACAGCTCATGTAGCGTCTGCCACGCCACTTGGCAACTGGCCACCACGATTGCCGCATGCCTTTGGGCAGTTCTCGCCTGCTTATCTCAAGGGGGGGGAGATAAGCAGACATCCAGCGTTGCAGCAGCGGGGCGCACGTATTAATAGTGTTTATCGCCATACAACCAACGGCTCAATCAAGAGATTGCAGGACAAGGAGAGAGGGTTCCTGTGTCTCTTTCTCTCGTCTCTTCCCGCATTTCCCCACACATACTGGAACAACACCTAAAAAAATAAAAAAAACGCCATGGAAAGAGTGCGGAACTCCCTGCGCAGGACAGAGCCCTGGAGACAGGGGGTCCCTTACATACCGGCGACAACGTCCCTTACCAGAATTGCCCCACATAAGGGACCTAGCCGATGGTTTCAAGGGACCATGAGTGCCTTACGAAGGGCCGATACTACGGCATCCGCGGAATAAGGGATGAGGGGACGGTGCACGGTGGCCGGGTCCACAACTTGCTGTAGTCCATATCTACCACTTGGGCGAGCACAACGCCCGTGTTTCTACGTGGTACATACGTATATACCACTCTGTCCCGAAATATAATCACTGTTTAGACAAACGGTTATACCGTATTCAAGGATATATCATAGAGTGGTATGGAAAAATGATAAAAATAACCATGTTCATGTGGCATTCCTCAAGAAGGAGGTGTGTTGGCCCGCTGGGGTGCCTTATTGGACGTGTTGCATCTACTGCTGCATCATGATCATATGAATAGCATCAGCGCCGTGTGGCGCCACGTTCCCTGATGATAACGATTGTTCTCGTGGCATGTTTGATACGGTATTTGTTGGCCAGCTATTAATAGCTGCTGTGTGCTGCTGCTGCTGTGTCGTGCATCATACAGCTCATTTCATGTAGCGTCTGCCACGCCACTTGGCAACTGGCAACCACGATTGCCGCATGCCTTTGGGCAGTTCTCGCCTGCTTATCTCAAGGGGGGGGAGATAAGCAGACATCCAGCGTTGCAGCAGCGGGGCGCACGTATTAATAGTGTTTATCGCCATACAACCAACGGCTCAATCAAGAGATTGCAGGACAATGAGAGAGGGTTCCTGTGTCTCTTTCTCTCGTCTCTTCCCGCATTTCCCCACACATACTGGAACAACACCTAAAAAAATAAAAAAACGCCATGGAAAGAGTGCGGAACTCCCTGCGCAGGACAGAGCCCTGGAGACAGAGTGTGGGTGTGCTTGTACCAGGACTCCTCTCTCTCTCCACAGAAGCCTGCTTCGACCCCATCTCGGCGACATGGTGAGAAAAAATATCTAGGTGGGGGTTCATATACCAGGCGGGTCTTTGCCGTCTTTGCAGCGCTCCCAAAGCTAGGACAAACCCAGCTTACCTTTTGGAGCATCTCCAGCGAAATATCTTTGTTGAACACGCAAACCTACGAGCATGCTGACATTTTGCACACCGGGCAGCAACAGCAGCAACAACAGCCAGTAGCAGCAGTAGTGGTGGGCACGACGCGACATGACGCGGTATGGCACTACCGCAACGATAATCGCTACCGACAGTCTTGCTGCTGCTTTAATTCGCTTGGCGCCACAGCCTGCCGTCTCGCTGTTTCTCCCAATCGATGGTGGATGTATGCTGCGCTTCTTGCGCTTTTCACGCGATTTTCCCTTTGTCGCCCCTACACCCCCCCTCATGGTACCATGGTGCTATGTACCACTGCTGTAGTTCCGCGCAACGCATCGAGCCGACAACGCCCACGAAGAAGGCATCTGGAGCGTGGCATGGACCGAGGGGGACAACATCCTGTCCGGTAGTGTGGACGAGCGCGCGAGAGTATGGTGAGTGGACTATTTTTGGTTGTCTGTCCCTGTGCCTTTTCATTTCTCTGTCTGTCTCGTTCTGTCAGCCTCCCTGTGTCTCGTTCTCTCCGTCTCTCTCGCTCTCTCCTTATCTCGGTGTGTGTCTCTCTCATTCTATCTCTCCCCGTTTGTCTCGCTCTTTCTCTCCATCTGGCTTTGCCTTTTGCCTTTCTCTCTCGTGTCTGTGCCTTATGTCTCGATCTGTTCCGATCTTGATATACTGTCGTACGTAGTACAGTATACGACGTAGGTCTCTAACTCTGGCATCTCTCTTTCTCCCCCCACCTCCCTCTTTGTCTCTCCCCCCGCTTGGCACTTATATACGTGCGCGGTGCAATTGCTCCTTGCTCCTGCTGCTGCTGCCTCTGCCGTTGTGGTGCTTCATGTGTATCATGTAACCATGTCGTCTCGGATGACCATGATGTGTCTCATGTGACCAAGAATACGTGCTGGCGTGAAAGCTGCTGTCTTGTCTGTCTCCTGGAAATGGGGCTGGCCATGACAAGCACAAGGGGCAAACCCACCCTTCTCTTCTCGCATGCCAGCACGTCGCTGCTTTAGCGTTCAGCCTACTCGTAGCGGACTATTGCCGCGGTGTGGCTCAGGCCTCGTTGCCTGGGACGATGCGGGATCGAGCTGCACCTCTACTTCGCAGAGGAGTAGGTCGTTGCACCATTTGGCTGTTGTACTGCCCTTGTACGGTTACCTACTGTAATTGTACGCTATACCTGATGTACTGTGTTGAACTGCTGCGTACCAGCCTGCTTGTAGTCGATATCGTACCGCACCGTCCTGCTGTAACGGTACTGCTGTGCGGTACCATGTCTTACCGATTGGCTGAAACCGTCGATTTCGTCTTCGCTTGTGGTGTTTCTTCGCTTCTCCCGTATCTCCTCTCGGAGGACAAACCACCGCCACCGCCGCCGCCGCTACCGCTACCGCTACCCCCGCCGCATCTAAAGAGGCGTGCGTGACAGACCCCAACAACCGCCCCTTGACAATGTAGAAAAAACACAACCAACTCACTTGCTCGCTACGTTCCCGTCTGTCCCATTGTCCCGTTCCTCTCCGCCGTGCCGCGCTCTTTCTCGTCCCTTGGCGCGCGCGGGGGGGGTAGGACTCCAGACCTGGCCCCCGTACACTCTCTTAAGGGCCACCGACTGGGCGTGCTGAGCATCAGGTCGTTCAACCAGGGGAAAGGTGTGCATCTGGGTTTCGCGTGCGGGGGTGTGAGGCCCGTTTGTCCATACATACGCAGAGATATTGTTGTCGCATACCGGTACGTACTAGGGTAAAAAGGTACCAGTCGAGTGGTTCACGCATTAGGATAGTAGGCAGCAGGTTGTGCCGCACATCGCCGAGTAGGGTATCGGGAGAGTTAGATGCTGACGCGCAGGGCAGCATTAGGTCGTACTATTACTAGTAGTTGCACTGCTACATAGATGCTGCTGTTGTTGTATACAGTAGCAGCACCAGAAGCAGTAGCAGCAGTAGTATCAGCGGTGGTAGTGTTCGTGTACTCGCCGCCGAGTCTGAGGAGTGCTTGATACCAATACCGGCCTCCTTGTCCCACAAACTCCCCTGCCTTACGCAGCGTTTTTTTTTAAGCCGATCAGATCTCCCGATTATTTCTTGATCGCCTCCAATCATCCCCACCCCTCACCGTCCGTCTCCCCCCCCCCCCCCCCCCCCCCCCCCCCCGAGACAGAAGCGGTTACAAGCTCAATAGACAGCTGTATTCGGTTTTGGGATTTAGAAAGCGGGGAGCTGACCACCGTTGAGGAACCTGGGCCAGGTGAGTCTGCCACGAAAATGTGCCGTAGATGGGTTCGTGCGGCAAAGCTATGGTGCCGTTTTTGACGCTGTGGTTGTGACGAGGGCATGCGATTGAAACGAAGTAGATGGCGGGGAGGGGTTGAGGATCTATTGTCGGCGCTCGGCTGGCTTCTCCGCGTTGTTGTGGTTGATGTTGGTGTCAAAACCGTGTTGGTGTTGGTGGTGGTGTTGCTGTTAGTGTGGGTGTTGTTGCTACTGCTGTTGCTGTTGTTTTTGTTGAACTGCGTTTGCTATGAATAGCGGTGGTGTTGTTGGTGTTATTGTTCCTATTAATAGTGCTGCTGTTGATAGTGTTGTTGGTGGTGTTGGTGTTGCTGCTGCTGTTTCTGTTGTTTTTGTTGTATTGTAGTTGCTATCAATTGTTGTGTTGTTGGTTGTTGCAGTTGTTGCTACTGGTTGTTGTTGGTGTTGCTGCTGCTGCTGGTGCTGGTTGTTTTTTGTTGAACTGTAGTTGCTATTCATAGTGGTGTTGTTGGTGTTGTTGTGTCTATTAATAGTGCTGCTATTGATAATGGTGTTATTGGTGTTGCTGCTGCTACTGTTGTTGCTGTTGTTATTGTTGTACTGTAGTTGCTATTAAATGTTGTGTTGCTGGTGTCATTCGCTGCAGTTGTTGCTACTGGTGCTGATATTGATATTGTTGGTGTTGTGTTTTGATGGTGAATGTTGGCGTTGGTGTGGATGCTGTTGCTATTGTTATATATTTGTTGGTGTGTTGGGGTTGCCTTGTTGGTTCTGGTTCTTGTTGTACGGTACCACAGCCGCGCATACACTGTCTTACTCTTGTAACGACCACGCACCCATTGTCGTTTTCTCCGCTACGGCAGTCGAGGCGTGGACCTTGGCAGTGAGCAAAGACGACAAGCTGCTGGCCTCGGGAACGCAGAAGGGCTCCGTAAACCTCTGGGCACTTGACGGGCACAAAAAGGCGAGTGCAGCGCATATCCCCACCACCTCGGCGTACTATCCACGGTAGTAGGTGGTAGCAAAAGCGGAGCGACGCGACGCGATGCGCGCTGATAGGGGTACGTGTACGTGGTATTTTTACCGACTATTCCCGACTATTACTACACTCCTCAACTAAGGAAATGACAAGTACCGTTGAATCCCATGTGCATTTTTATGATGTCACTCGTGTTGTACCTGGTGTAGGCCCATGGCATTGTTCATCGCATGGAGTGTACAAAATATCTCAAGGTTCAGTTTTTTTTGGTAAGGGTGCGGAGGTCCCCAAACGGAGAGCCTCAGAAACAGTTCAGTGTATCGCTACCGTGGTATGCTTCGAGCGTCAGTAGCGGCGGGTTAGCGGCCTTAGCAGTGGTAGCGGCGACAACAACGGTAGCGGCGGTAGCAGCGATAGCGGCGGTAGTGATAGTAGCGGTAGTAGCAGCGGTAGCATCGGGAGCGGCAGTACCAGCGGTTGCGCTGGCCGGTAGCTCCGCTCGAAAATATGAATCTAGCTGTCATATCCTGGGTAGCCCCGTTATCAAGCGGGCGAAGGGTAGCAGCGGTAGCGGCAGTACGGTAGCGGTAGTACCAACGGTAGCGGCGGTAGCGACCTTAGCAGCGGTAGCGGCCTCAGCAGCGGTAGCGGTAGTAGCAGCGGTAGCATCGGGAGCGGCAGTAACAGCGTTTGCGCTGGCCGGGAGCTCCGCTCGAAAATAACAATCTAGCTGTCATACCCTGGGTAGCCCCGTTATCAAGCGGGCAACGGAGTCCGGGGTCCGCCCAAAACCCGAAAACTCCCTGCGTTTCGTCCAGGTCGCCGCGCTTCAAGATCAACGGTGCCGAGAGTTAGACAAGGGGATATATGTATCATCACAATTTGCTGCATTTGTCTCCCGGAGCCGCGGTCACTGTTGTTGTGTCGATGCCGTCACTGTTCTTGTGCCGAAGCGAACCGCGAACTGTTTCGCCACTCGCGTCTCATCTCGCTGTCTCTTTGTCTCGTTGGGATTTTTCGGGGGCGCAGGTGGCTTCCATGGAGACGCGAGACAAGTTTGTGATGAGTGTCGCGTTCAGCCCGGATAGCAAGTGGCTGGCCTCCGGTGGCCTGGACGGCCTGGTCAATATATTTGACGTGTCGGTAAGGGTTGTCTTGCCTTAGCCTTGGCGTTGCGTTGTGCTGATTTGGCCTTGCCTTGGCTTCGTAGCTTGGCTTAGTTTGTCTGACGTTGTCAGTGGCTTGTCTTGCCTTGTCTTGTCTTGTCTCTGTCTTGTCTTGTCTTGTCTTGACTTGTCCTGTCTTGTCTTGTCTTGTCTTGTCTTGTCTTGTCTTGTCTTGTCTTGTCGTGTCTTGTCTTGTCTTGTCTTGTCTTGTCTTGCCTTTTATCTTGCCGTGTCTTGCCTTCTATCGTGCCTTGTCTTGCATGGCCCTTGCCTTGCCTGATCCTTTCCTCAGCCTTTTCCTTGAAGACACCATCATGTTTCTCAACTAGGTTTGCCTGTAGATTAGATGGAATTCAACCCTACACCTCCCCCCCCACCCC
>MEHQ01002470.1:0-23543 GCA_008828725.1 Saccharina japonica | reverse complement strand
CCGGCCTCCGCCGAGACAGAAGCGGTTACCAGCTCAATAGACAGCTGTATTCGGTTTTGGGATTTAGAAAGCGGGGAGCTGACCACCGTGGAGGAACCTGGGCCAGGTGAGTCTGCCACGAAAATGTGCCGTAGATGGGTTCGCGCGGCAAAGCTATGGTGCCGTTTTTGACGCTGTGGTTGTGACGAGGACGTGCGGTTGACACGAAGTAGAGGGCGGGGAGTGGTTGAGGATCTCTTGTCGGCGCTCGGCTGGCTTCTCCGCGTTGCTGTTGATGTTGGTGTTTACACCGTGTTGGTGTTGGTGGTGTTGTTGCTGTGAGTGTTGGTGTCGCTGCTGCTGCCGCTGCTGTTGCTGTTGTTTTTGTTGAACTGTGGTTGCTATGAATAGTGTTGGTGTTGTTGGTGTTGTTGTTCCTAGTGCTGCTGTTGATAGTGTTGTTGTTGGTGGTGGGGTTGCTACTGCTGCTGTCTCTGTTGTTTTTGTTGTACTGTAGTTGCTATCAATAGTTGTGTTGTTGGTTGTTGCAGTTGTTGCTACTGGTGTTGTTGGTGTTGCTGCTGCTGTTGCTGTTGTTTTTTGTTGAACTGTAGTTGCTATTCATAGTGGTGTTGTTGGTGTTGTTGTGTCTATTAATAGTGCTGATATTGATAATGGTGTTGTTGCTGCTACTGTTGCTGCTGTTGTTTTTGTTGTACTGTAGTTGCTACTAATTGTTGTGTTGTTGGTGCCATTTGCTGCAGTTGTTGCTGCTGGTGTTGCTATTGATATTGTTGGTGTTGGTGTTGTTGCTGCTGTTGTTTTGATGGTGGATGTTGGCGTGGTTGTGGGTGTTGTTGCTATTGTTATATATTTGCTGGTGTGTTGGGGTTGCCTTGTTGGTTCTCGTTCTTGTTGTACGGTACCACAGCCGCGCACACACTTTCTTACTCTTGTAATGACCACGCACCCATTGCCCTTTTCTCCGCCACGGCAGTCGAGGCGTGGACCTTGGCAGTGAGCAAAGACGACAAGCTGCTGGCCTCGGGAACGCAAAAGGGCTCCGTAAACCTCTGGGCACTGGACGGGCACAAAAAGGCGAGTGGAGCGCATATCACCGCCACCTCGGTGTACTATCCACGGTAGTTGGCGGTAGCAAGAGCCGAGCGACGCAGCGCGATGCGCGCTGAGCTAGGGGTACGTGTACGTGGTATTTTTACCGACTATTGCCGACTATTACTACACTCCTCAACTAAGGAAATGCCAAGTATCGTTGAATCCCATGTGCATTTTTATGATGTCATTCGTGTTATACCTGGTGTAGGCCTTTTGTATTGTTCATCGCATGGAGTGTACAACATATCTCAAGGTCAGTCATTTTTTGGTAAGGGTGCGGAGGTCCCCAAATGGGGAGCCTCAGGAACAGTTCGGTGTATCGCTACCGTGGTATGCTTCGAGCGTCAGTAGCGCCAAGTTACCGGCCTTAACAGCGGTAGCGGCCTTAGCAGCGGTAGCGGCCTTAGCAGCGGTAGCGGCCTTAGCAGCGGTAGCGGTAGTAGCAGCGGTAGCATCGGCAGCGGCAGTACCAGTGGTTGCGCTGGCCGGTAGCTCCGCTCGAAAATATTAATCTAGCTGTCATACCCTGGGTAGCCCCGTTATCAAGCGGGCGAAGGGTAGCAGCGGTAGCGGCGGTAGCGGCCTTAGCAGCGGTAGCGGCCTCAGCAGCGGTAGCGGGTGGTAGCAGCGGTAGCATCGGCAGCGACAGCAACAGCGGTTGCGCTGGCCGGTAACTCCGCTCGAAAATATTAATCTAGCTGTCATACCCTGGGTAGCCCCGTTATCAAGCGGGCAAAGGGGTACGGGGTTCGGCCGAAACCCGAAACCCTTCCGGCGTTTCGTCCAGGTTACCGCGCTTCAAGGTCAACGGTGCCAGAGAGTTAGACAAGGGGATACTTCGTATTTGTATTATCACAGTTTGCTGTATTTTCACCCCGGAGCCGCTGTCACTGTTGTTGTGTCGATGCTGTCACTGTTCTTATGCCGACGCGAACCGGGAACTGTTTCGCCACTCGTGTCTCGTCTCGCTGTCTCTTTGTCTCGTTGGGATTTTTCGGGGGGGCAGGTGGCTTCCATGGAGACGCGAGACAAGTTTGTGATGAGTGTTGCCTTCAGCCCGGATAGCAAGTGGCTGGCCTCCGGTGGCCTGGACGGCCTGGTCAATATATTTGACGTGTCGGTAAGGGTTGTATTGTGTTGCCTTGCCTTGGCGTTGCGTTGCGTGGATTTGGCCTTGCCTTGGCTTCGTAGCTTGGCTTAGTTTCCCCGGCCTTGTCATTGTCTTGTATTTTTATTGTATTGTCTTGTCTTGTCTTGTCTTGTCTTGTCTTGTCTTGTCTTGTCTTGCCTTTTATCTTGCCGTGTCTTGCCTTCCATCTCGCCTTGTCTTGCATGTCCCTTCCCTTGCCTGATCCTTGCCTCAGCCTTTAACTTGGAAGACATTTACCATCACGTTTCTCAACTATGCTCGCCTGTGGGTTGGATGTAATCTAACCCTACACCTCCCCCCGCACCCTCCACCCCCTCCGTTTTTCTCGAAAATGCTCCGCCTCCGTGGTCCCACAGCAAGGGAAGCTGCACCAGAAGCTGGAGGGGCACGCGATGCCGATCCGATCCCTGTGTTTCTCGGCGAACGGATCGCTGCTATTCACGGCGTCCGACGACATGCGGGTCAACGTGTACGACGTGTGAGTTGGGATGCAAGTACCTTAAAAATGCGAGTTATCGCACCGGGGTGCGAGTTATCGCACCTGGGTGCGAACGTCGTAAATATATATATATATATATTTTTACGCACCCCTGTGCGATAAGTCCGATACCTGAGCGGAAAAAAGAAATAAAATCAGTTAGTTCTAGCTTTTTTTTAACGCATCTATATATACATATTTTACGCACCCCTGTGCGATAAGTCCGATACCTGAGCGGAAAAAAGAAATAAAGTCAGTTCGTTCTTGCTTTTTTTTAACGCATCTATATATACATATTTTACGCACCCCTGTGCGATAAGTCCGATATCTGAGCGGAAAAAAAAGTATCAAAGTCAGTTCGTTCTTGCTTTTTTATAACGCATCCCTGTGCGACAACTCCGATATGCGCGATAACTCGCATTCTTACTGTACGCTGCCTCGCGATGTATATCCCATATAGCTCCGCTGTCGCCATCACTGACGATATAGCTACGTACCGTTGTCGCTGAGGCTATCGCTGGTGCTACTGCTGCCGCCATTGCTAGCGCTATCGGTGTGTCGGTGGACGGGCCACTAGGGTGGTCACTGCCGCCGTTGACGCCGACGCTTGACAAGATACGGCTGCGGTATAGCGCACTTTTTTTGCTTGCGATGGTTTCACGTGCTTTAGACGCGATCGTTTTCTTGTTCAGGACCCCCCCCCCCCCCSCCCCGTCCCCGCCCCCTCTCCCCACCGAACGGCACACTGCAGCGCGAACACGAGCTTGGTGGCGTCGTTCACGGGGCACACGTCGTGGGTGTTAGGCGTAGACTGCAGCCCGGATGGCAGGCACTTCGCGACAGGGTGAGTGGGGGGCTATTTTGTGGTCAGAGGGCGCCGCGTCGATCGGGTTTTGCTTCCCTCGTCTCCTGCCCCTGGATCGTTTGCAGCGTTGTGTTGGGGTCCCCTACTGTAGTCTATAACTGGTTCTGGTGTTGGTCGTGGTGTTGGTGGGGAGGAGAGAGACAGAAGGAGGGCGGAGAGGAAGAGGGAGAGACAAAGAACCAGACAAACATGTATATATATACAAAGGCAACCAGACAAGACACACAGGCAGAGAACAAAGAGCGGGACACTGTTTTTTTATCTGATCGGAGCGAGAACCTCCGCTTTCGTGCTGGCCGTTTCACTCCTGACTCTCGCTGACTCTCAGGTTCTGTTGCTCGCCATCCCAGAAGAGTTGATAACTTATTCGACAACTATGGTTGAAGCATTTATAGTCGAAGCACACTGTATACGAGACTAAGGGATAATTGCCAACGTACGGCTAATTGGCTCTGACTGCTTAAGGTTCGGGGTAGGTTTGGTTGTATTAGTATAATACACTGTGACCCTCATCCTTTTATTGTCGAATAAGTGATAACCTCCCCTCCGCCATTCGCCCCCACCACCACCACCACCGCCGCTGGTACCGCCATGGCCACCTCCACCGCCACTTCCGCGGATGTTTTATGACGCCACTCGCTTTTTTGTCCTTGGTTGGTGCTCATGTGCTTCTTGTTTCTTTCATCGCCAGGGGGAGTGACCGAACGGTCAAGATCTGGGATATGGCCGCGAAGGAGTGCGTGCACACTTTCGACTCAGCGCACAGCAATCAGGTACACTATTCAGATTGTGAATAATACCGCTATGTTCTCAAATATATGGAACGTTTTCATTTAGTATTGATGCAACAAAGGTCCTTGTATTTGTGGACAGAGTGGTATTTTTAATACTTTGTACTCTACCGGTACCCCGGTACTGCTGTACGTATGATCCTGCTTTTTGTTTTTCCATTTGTGTTTTTTTTTTTCGCTTCTTGTTGCTTTTTGAAAATATATATATTTTTGTCATGAACGGACGCAGATTGCAAAATTTGAGTATCCACCATTTCTGCAGAAGTCATCGCTACGTGGCTCATGCGTATGAACCTATTGAAAATCGTACTTTGTTCCCATCATACCAGCTTTGAGTTCGACCAAAGTGGTCAATACTGCATGCATTGTTTATAAAAAACCGCCTTCTGTTTTTATTGTTTGAGGCATTTCGTGACGAAAATATCTGAGAGGGCCTGTCTGCTGTACTGCCGTACGGGCGGTGATTTTTTTCCACAGGTGTGGAGCGTGGCGTACAACCCGACCGGGGACAAGCTTGTTTCAGGCTGCGACGACGGAGTCCTGCAGGTGTTCGAGAGCACATGACCACGGCCTAAAACACTCGAGAAAAAAATGATGGGGAAGAGGGGCGTGTACGATACAATACCCGCGTATAATTTCGGTGTACGTAGGATAGGATAACGGGGGTTTCCCAGGTGAAAGTATATATAACCCAACCGGGGACAAGATTAAAGTTGTTTCAGGCTGCGACAGCAGAGTCCTGCAGGACTTGGAGGGGTCATGACCACGGCCAAAAACCATCGGCAGAACACAAAAACAACAAAAAATGATCGGGAACAAGACCGTACCATATACCGTGTTATAGGAAGTCGGCATAGGGTACAAACAGCATGCGACACCACTTATTAACCCTTTTTAGGCATGCGGCTTATTAGGACTGCACTCCCAATGTGGGGACAAAACACTTGGAATTAGAGTCAGATCTATGTTCTCACGTACACTGCAGTAGTACAAGGGGTTAAGAACATACTTCAGAATGCTTTGGGGGCCAGGCTCAAGTTCTTATGTTAGACAGGGTGTGCCTTGCACTATTAATAGCTTCAGTACAGGTAATTGTGTTACTTACCGTATAATATGCAAGATGGGACCACCCCCCGCTGGTATGATTTTCACACAACCCTGGGATGAATTTCCAACCCAACGTTCTTCAAAATGGGGGGAGGGGGGCACAACGAAAATGGCGACGTTGGAAATACCTCGTCGAGATGTTCCAATAGACACATCGCTCGGACGTACCCTTTGTCGAGAAAATCAGCTTGGAAAAATCGTGCGAGGGGTTGTTTTTATCTTACGCAGTGTATACCTGGTATACCTGGTATGCGGTATGCTTTGTGCAGAAAATGAACCAAACTGATACACTCCCAATTTCTTACTTGGTAAATGCGGTCTCGTTCTAACGGGGTACGTATATAGGATGACGGGGTGAGGATAAAAAACACACGGGCGTCGTCTCGTTGCATACTCGTAGAGCCCTTGTGTCTCTGCGTCCACCCTTGCTACGAGATATGAGTATCTGGTTGCAGCAGTCCCCAAGGGCACGTTGGAGGGCGGGCACAATATCGTTAGAACTGCCGAGGAGAGCAAAAATAGCGCATTCTACGGTTATCATACCCGGTGAATTCGGGGTAATTTAGCGTTGGTTCCCCAGACGCTTGTTACGCATTTGCCTGGTTTGTTTTGGAATGTTGTCTCTTCGGAGGAGCAGGGCAGGGGAACGTTAGAATTTTCGCTGATGGCTTGTTGGCTTTTCTTGCCACCTTGGGTGCTTTTGACCGAGAAGGCTTGCGCACCTTAGAGAAAGAGGGGAGGATCGGCGTCAGAAAGACGCCGTTTTTGATCAGACGAGGAGGCATGATTTTCTCTTCTTTTTTCCACCCGTTTTTTTTCTGGCGACGCTGTTCAGTCCGTCTTCTCATTTCCCGTCCATTTAGCGGTTCATGAAGGGACGGACGGACGGACGGACGGGCGGGCTTCCTCCGTGGAGTGTTGCACCGGAAAACGTTGGATGGCCTTATCACGACCTCAACATGGCGTCTCGTTTGGCATCACGGGGTCTACCGCGTGCATCGTCGTGTCTCGCGTGCTATTTCGACGAGATCATTCACAATAAAAACAAATCGTCACCGCGCCCATCAGCACTTTGGCTGTATTTTCCCGCTGTTCCGATGCGTCTTTGCGCCTCCATTTGGGATGGTGGGGAAGAGTGCTGGTTATGGGGCTTCCTTTGGTACTGGCGTCGTTTCGGAGCCAGCCCACCGCCGAATCGACGCTCGATATGAATCCTTGATGCCCACGGCTTCCTTCGCGTTTGCTCGCTCGTCTCATACTTCGTGAGTAAATCTACGATACTGGGGTATATGCTACAACTGTAGCACGTTTTGGTCGAAATATTTATGATTGGCGGGGGCCGCTGCTTCACTGAGGAAATACACCCAATATCTCGTCTAAACCTCAATTTTGGCTTTTACATTATTGCACACATCGGACAGATCATGTAGATCGATTCCCACTTGATGATCTAGATCTTCCAGGGCAGATAGATCCCTGATCTGTATGATCTAGCTCATGTTGCCGGGTGGGGGCCGTATTATCTGAATGATCTAGGACATGTTTTCTGGGTTGGATGTGTACTACAGTAGATACAGATCCTGTGCAACATCCCATGGCATAAAGGCAGGTTAACCGTCTAAAAGATCTACAATCAGTAGAGCGTGATGTGTTCGAGGTGTGCATCATTTGTTCGTTGTATACTTACTGTAGGGCTGGGGTTATTCACCGTGTTGAGCGTTATTTTTCCGAAAATCAGTTTTTGAGCGAGGCACTGCTGTATAGAGCTTCTCAAGCGTGCAACCTCAAAAACTGTTTGGTGTACCCCTACCGCGCCGTAGCACGCGTTCCGTGTCATTTCATACTCTTAAATGTTGTCAAGCAAGGCTGAACCCTCTGCGCGATAAAAATTAAGGCAAGAACCGTAGTGGGGGAGGAGGGAGAGGAGCCTACTTTGTGACCCCGGATCTGAGTAACGACTAGGGAGGGAGAGACGGAAGTGCGAAGATAATAAATGGGATAGAGAAAAAAAAAGAGAAAATACACACCCGCTGAATACATCAATCAATCGGCGTTTCCGAAACGTTTTCAGTTTTTGGCTTGCCTGTCTGACCCCTAGATTTAATATATCACTCAGGTATCAGGCATGACTCTCGCTTGCTTTTCCACACACGATCCCTAAAGATCGGCGCCCATACCGCCACGGGCATCAATTGTTAATAACTGATACAAACACCAAGTAACACAAAACCAAAAACGAGCCCGATCCCTAAAAAACAAAATCACGCAGAAAAAAACATGCAACGATAGAGAACGCACACAGGAAAAACAACATCCCTCCAGGCCTCACCACAGAAACAACACAGATACCACGCGGCACACATAGACCAACACGCTCAAGAAAAGAAAGCAAAAAGAAAGCAACTACAGTAAGTCAAGCCAACAGCCCCTGCTATGAGGCAACCAAGCAAACAAGCCGAGCAACCACGTCAAGCGAGCGATCGAATAAGCAATCAACCAAGCAAGCAAGTCGAAGCAGCCGAGGTCAGGCATGGAAAGCCATATTTCAGGAAAACGACGGCTTTTCTTTTCGTTCCCATATCGCCAGCGAAGGGTTGAGGTCCCCTTGCCGCTGTCGGTAGGACATCTTTTTCATCAGCTCCTGTCGTTCGCACACGTCGAAAGAGCCGAAATAACCGGTTGCATAGACGGGGAGAGGAGGCGGGATTGCGGAGGGGTGGGGGGGGGGGGGGGGGACTCCTTGTNGCATAGACGGGGAGAGGAGGCGGGATTGCGGAGGGGTGGGGGGGGGGGGAGGTACTCCTTGTCATGCATGGTTGTAGTCGTACTTCGTTTGACCATAGACCCTCGCATCCCTACGTTGCCGGAACGGAGCTCATCGGGTTTTCACGGACCAGGCAGACATTGTTTGCACCAAGCACGAAGGGGGGGTAAATAGATCATAAGTACAGTTGTCATTACGAAGCTGCGCGGCTGACTGACGCGTATCTATATATGCGGGTTTTGCGGCGGGTCAAGGAGGCATGTAATAGCTACAGTAGCTCCGCTGCCATCATGCGAAGGCGCTAAAACAAAACGCGCAAACTTACAGTAGTTCAGGTACGAAAGTACTAAACTACTGCTGTGACTCGGTTGACAGGATGCAAGCGCAAGCAGCCGTACAAAACAGAGCAAAGTTGTAGGCAGTGGTGGTGGTGAGTGACGATGGTGGGGCTGATGGTGGTTGATTGTGGCGGGGTGGTGATGGGATTGGTTGTGGTGGTGCTTTTATGTTGGCGGTGGCGGTTGTGGTGGGGGCTCACCCGTGGTTCTATTGATGGGGGTGGTGGCGGGAGAGGTGGGGGGGGGGACGGATGGTCAGGGGAGGAGGAGAAGGGGGGCGGGGCGGGGGCGGGGGAGGGGGAGGGGTGCTGAAGGTCGACGCTAACCCACCTGCGCTTCCGCCTCGTCCTTGCACATCTTGGCCGCCATCGACGTCTTGAAGTCGTCCCAGCAAGTGGAGCAGGACGTGTACCGCCCCTCCCGGTAGTAGTGAGTCGCCTGGTGCACGGGCGCTGCGGCAGCGACGACGGCGACAATGTTGGTACAACACGGCGAGCGAGACAGGATACAGGATAGGGGTTACGCCGACGCGGGTTCGCCTGCGAGACTGCGGACGGGAGGAGAATTTCGCCGCTGTTACCGAGAACACAGCATGACGCGGTTCCGCCACCACCGCTACCGACAGCACAGTGTGATCCGTCGTCGCTGCTACCGACAGAACAGCGCAATCGGTCACACTACCGACGGGATAGCGCGCAAGATTACAGCTGTTACCGACAGCGCATGCGGACGCCGAAACTACCGACAGTGCATTGGGTCGTCAATGCCCCCGACGGCGCATTCGGACGTCGAACCTGCTGACAGTCTGACAGTGCATATGGTTGCCAATGCTACCGCCAGGTCTGGGTGGAATCAGTTTCAGCAGCGTGACCGCGTGTTTCGATCCGTGGCGTTTCGATCCGTGCGTTTCGATCCGCGCATCTCCATGGCGAGCGTGTTCCAAAAAGACAAGGGCGGCTGTGACAAACTCGCGAATCTGCCCCATAATACTGTACCCGTACATGCTGATGTTGCCATCCGAGGTACCTAGTGCGCATCAGCACGAGCTCGAGCCAAGCACGGATCTGTTAGGTCCCCATACGATCAGCTGTTCCATGACGAAGTAACAAATCAATGCTGATCCGCTATCCGCTATTCTTGCTAACTGCTGACCTGTTCTGGAAACGTTTGCCCGATTGCCGTGCCACAACAACAACCGACTGGAGCGACTCTGAACTCACTTGTGCACGAGAACAGGAAGTCCAGGTGGTACAAGACGCTCACGACCTCATTTGGCTGAGGCATATCTACCCCACTCCCTTGAGAGAGCCTAGCAACAGTGTGCAGTGTGCCTCGGTTTGGAGATGAAAGGCAATGGTAATGACTTTTATATAATCGTTATATCCATTGATGAAAGGCATGAAAAGCACGAGAAGGGTTTCCACACATTCAAGAAGCGTTATTATGGCGGGATCAACGTGTTTATGGGTTTGACAGAGCTGGGCTGTGCTCTCGCTTGTGCTCCTGCCACCGGTGCTACGACACCACGATAGAGCGAATGAAGCGCCTCTGCTGCTACGCGGTACTGATCGCAGTAGTCCTGCACTGCAGCAACGCCGACGCATCGGTGGGATGGGGCGGTCGTGGTCGAAATTCCGCGGTAGGCCGTTCGCGACATCCTCGGCAAGGGACTGTGAACTTCTCTGCTCCTGAGACCGAGCGGTCAACATCAACCGAAGGCTCCGCCCTCAACAAAGGGCACCTCACGCCCGCGAGCCGCCGGCATCTGCTGCGACCTTCTCTCACGCTTCGAGGCGGCAATAGTGGTGCGATTCATGGCACCGCTGACGGTGATCGCGTTGCGTTAGACACCGATGGGGCAGCTGGAAAGGGAGGAGCGGTTCTCGAGGCAAACGGAGACGATGCCGATGCTGATGGCATCGACGAAGATCTGTACTCTCGACAGCTGTACGTGATGGGCAAGTCGGCCATGGCAAAGATGGGCAAGGCGGACGTGCTCATCTCGGGCATGAGGTACGTAAGGAAAACGCACGCAGCAAAAGGAGGAAGAATGGTATACGCAAGCAGGACTCACTCTGTTGCCCCCTATCATATTTGGTCTACTGGCATTCGGTCTACTCGTGCTGTATGATACCAGGTACCTGGTACAAGATCATTCCACGTGTATAATTCGAACCTGCCAGCTGCGGTACGCTGTGCTCGCTTAGCCTAACACTCGCGTGCAACTGATTGTGATCGGATGACTGTTGGGATACTCGTTCAAGGCAATCTGTACCTGGTGTACCCGTATACGCCAGTTTTCACATCGACACCTACTGCTTGGTTGTCGCGTTGTCGCTGTGTTTTCCCACTGAAAAACGGCGGCGAGCATGCGTGTACCAAGCGTGTACGCATGTGCGACGCACGCATACATGCACGACGCGCGAGATATATGTCAGCAAGCGACGGTATCACACATAGGAATCGTCAATTTTATTATATGCTTGCTGTGCTTTCCCAGTCAACACGTTGACACAAGAGTAAATAAGGGCAAGAGTATGAGCAGTTTGAAGTTTGAGCGCCCCAACAAGCCGAGACGCCTGGTATGCTGCCCTGGCCTGTTTTTTACCAGGCATTTACCTACCTGGCACGAGGTACGAGTCCTATTTGCTCCTTGAAGTCGAGCACTTCTACCTTCAGGATCTAACGCCATAACGCCATGCAACTGATGAGCCGCATGGCGTTCTCTGATTCGGTTCTACAGCAGCTGAAATCGCCGATGTATTCATTGTTGTATCGTTGCACCATGCGCATATATGTATACTGAAGCCGCCCCACTTGCGACACGGAACGCGTAGACTGCAACGGGGCGACTCAAGCCTCACAGCCCACACCGCCCAAGCCATGGCAGCTATTCTACGGCATTATAGCTAATGTACGTACACACATTAGATGGGCGCGACCCCCCCCCCCTGCCTATTGATTGTCTGGTACGAGTCACTCCCCCCTCCCTCTCGCTTCCCCTCTCCCTCCCCACAGTGGCCTTGGGGCGGAGGTAGCCAAAAATGTTATCCTTGCCGGAGTGCGATCGGTCACCATCCACGACGACCGCCCTTCCTCCATGGAGGACCTTTCTTCCCAGTTTTGCTTGAACGAGGAGGCGGTTGCGGCAGGGGTGTCGAGGGCGCGCGCGAGCGTGGACCACCTCCGAGAGCTCAACCCTTACGTGGACGTTCGGCTGCTGGAGGTGAGGGGGGGAGGGGAGGGGAGGAGGCGGCGAGAGGGGTGCAGTTGAAGAATGGGCTAAGACCAACCGGGGGGGAGAAGGAACCGGAAGGGGGGGGGTTGAGTAGGTGCTGTGTATGTTGTGTGCATGTGCGTGTATGAGCGAGCATGTGCGTGCATGCGTTGTTGCCTCGGAGGGTGCGCACCATGTGTCCTCTCAGAGTGATGGAGATGGATGACGGGACGAATGCCTTGGGGGGGGCGTGAAGGGGTGGAGGGGTGGAGGGGTGGGGTACTCGATCAACCCTGTAATTTGTATTGAGGCCAGCAGGGTTGCGTTCTTCCGAACGAACGAACGAACGAACAGACGCGGGGTGGGCGCTCACTCACGTTTTTGTCGGTGGGCACCTTAGGTGGGGGGACAACTGAGCATTGATCCCCCTGATCAGCGTCGCTTGTCAACGAGAAATCTCGCTTGCATTCTATTTCTGGCCCCCCTGCCCCTTCCCACCCCTCCTCGCTCGCAGAGCAACAAATGGAGTACGCCCCCCCCCCCCCCCCTCTCCCCTCCCCTCCCATGTTGCACCCTCAAAACCCACTTTATGCTCGCCCCATTTATAGGGCCCTCTGACCGAGGCTAGCATTGAGTCGGGTGGTTACGCGGCGGTGTTGCTGGTGGAAGGGTCGGTGGGTTTCCAGCTTCGCATGAACGAGGCGTGTCGGGATGCGGGAACGGCGTTTGTGTCAGCGTCTTCGCGGGGCGCTTTTGCGTCCCTTTTTTGCGACTTCGGGGACAGTTTCGTGGTGGATGATCAGGACGGCGAGGAGGCTCTGGTGAGGGGGAGAGGAATGGATAATGGGAGGAGATTGGGGGGGAGGGGGGATGAAACGAGGGGCATGTGGAAAGAGAGGGGTAGAAAGACAGAGAGAGACCCATTTATTAAGATGGAGATGGAAAGAGAAATAGAGAGTGAGAACGGGCTTGTCGATGTTAATTGTAGAACAAATCGAAGGGGGCATGGAGGAAGAGAGGTAAGGGGGCATGCGAAGAGAGATATACATGTGTATTTGAAATATAACCGGATTGGAGGTACAGTGCGTGCGTGTATAGTGTTGAAGTTGGAACTTGGGGGCTAGAAAGATGACAACAAAACATGAGCGGCAAGACGTAGGTATAACATGTCGGCGTGGCATCGCGTATCGACACTCGCTTACCGGCGCTGATGTTTTTCCTACGCCGCCGCCACTGGTGCCGCTGCTGTTGCTGTTTCACTGCGGTGGGTGGCGGGCGGCCACCGGACTATGAGAAAAACGGTTGCAGGTCGTCTTTATTCGAGAATACTGCTTATCATTCGTTTCGGGGGCATTTTTAAGCAATGAATGGAGTGTTCATACCTCGGACAGTCATATTTAGATCATTAAACGATAATTTCCCACTATTATCTAGGTCTTTCCAGGGCAGGTAGATTTAGACCCCTGATGTGTATTTGATCTAGCTTCATTGTTGCGGGTGGAGCCGTATGACCTGCATCATCTAGGAACATGTTTTTCTGAAAGGGATCTGTTACTATTTAACAGGATCTCTCACAACTTCCACTATTATACGATCCTGCACCACATTTCACGCATTTCAGATCCTGCCACAATCATCTCATAGCGGCCAGTAAATCTTAGATGATCTATAGATGATCTATCTGTAATAGTCATGATCTGTTCCTACGTTGTTTGGCGGATGTCTATCCAAGGCTTTTGTGTAGTAAGTGTATACTCTGCGGTACCCGGGTACCAAACCTGGTTTATTATGTTCGTCAGTAGATACCGGGTTTATCTATATATAGAGTACGTACCCGACCAAACCCCGCTTCGAGTGTACTCGCACTTTGGTAATATTAATATGCGGCACGGACGATTTCGGGGCCCGGCTCGTATCGGTGCATTGCCCCTAAACACCTGTTTCGACGGTGTTAGTCTCCCTTCGCAACCACGCGGCGGAGGTCAGTTTGCGCGGATTCTTCCAATGCCCAATTACATTTTTCCAAGGGAAGCCGCGTGGACGTACCCCCCCCCCCCGCTCACTTCGCCCCCCTCCATTATTTTGCTGCCCTCCTTTTCTCGATGGGGGCGCTCGCACGTGCTTCTCTGCCGTTCAGCTTGCGAACTGTAGCTTTGACTAATGAATCTCTCCCCCGACTACTGGCCATGCACTGACAAAGATGCTCCCCCCCGCCCCGCCCGCCTGCCCCCCCACCCTCCCCTCCCCCGCTCCTCTCTCTCCCTCCTCGGTGGCCATTGACCAATGGTTGATGGCTATTGGACGGTTTTTATTGGGCAATCGCTCATGGTTGATGGCCATTGGACGATTTCTATTGGCCGATGGCTTATCGTCGATAACTGTCGGGCGATTTCTATTGGCCAATGGATATTGGCCGATGTAGGCATGTCTGGTGGGGGCGATCGCGCCGGAAGAGGGGGCAGGGGGGGGCGGCGAACGGTGGATCGTGGAGGCGGTGGATGGCGAGAGGCACGAGTTTCAGACGGGGGACGCTATAAGGTATATACGTATGGTAACGAAGTTAATTAGACTGCACGTCGCACAGATCGTCTACAGATAGATCAGATATCATCCAGATTGTACGGCTCCCACCCGGAAACATGATTTAGATCATACAGATCATACAGGTCATACAGATCATACAGATCAGGAATGTGTCTGCCCTGAAGGGTCTAGATCATTAAGTGGGGATCGATGATCTGTCGCATGTGTGAATTATACTGATTGTAGTAGTAATAGTAGTAGTAGTAGTAGTAGTAGCAGTAGTAGTAGTAGTAGTAGTAGTAGTAGTAGCAGTAGCAGTAGCAGTAGCAGTAGCAGTAGCAGTAGCAGTAGCAGTAGCAGTAGCAGTAGCAGTAGTAGATAGGCGGCGAGTTAAATGGGGCCAGGAGGAAAGGTATCGTGACGAACTGGTTGTGTCGTCTTCGAGATTCGTGGCTCGAGTGCTGCCTCTTGTCGAGGGAAGCTATCACCACGGCGGCGGAATCGGGGTCGGGGTGGGAGGGGGGGGATGGGGAGTGAAGCCTATCTGTGTTTTTCGCGTGGAAACGATACCTCCCGCAGCGCGCGTCGTGTTAGTGTCGGAGCGTTACTAACTGTTGTTGTTGTGGTTGGTGTTGAAGCAGTGGTGGTGTTGGTGGTATTGGTAGGGGTAGTTGCTTGGATAAAAAATACACCGCCGTATCTACCACCTGGAATACGATACTCCTTAGTGCTGTGCTTGATGTGCGTCGGAGAGGAGTTCGTCCTTTGTTTTCTCCTTGTTATTGTTCTATTTTCTTAGAATTGATACCCTTTTTTTTCCGTTCGCCTTCTCCTGCCCGGGGTAGGTATTTTGCGCCAGCGGGAGCGCTTGAAGTATTTCCCGTATATATGCCCTCGTGGTCTTCTCGTAAGCTGGCTGCGAGGGTGTTTTCTCTTACACGTTGCTGACAGCCTTGCCTCTCGTCCTTGCCTTTGTTATTGTTTTCACCCCTGCCCCTACGCTTACCGTTACCCTTACATGTACCCTTTTCCTCACCCTTTTCCTCACCCTTTCCCTTACCCTTCCCCCTGCACGTACCCTTAGCTTTATATTTTCCCTCCCCCCTGCCCCTTTACCGTTATCCTAACCCTCATCCTTATTTTCCCCTTATGTTGCCCTTACCCTTACCCTTACCCGTACCCTTACCCTTACCCGAATACCCTTACCTTTTGTACCCTTACCCTTGCCCTTACCCTTACCCTTACCCGTACCCTTTTTACCTTTACCCTTGCTCTTACCCTTACCCCTACCCTTGCCCTTTCCCTCACCCTCGTTACTCTTTGCCCTTACCCTTGACCTCGAAGGTTCGAGGACCTTAGGGACGCGGAAGGGACGCTTCTCGAAACGCCGTCGGGGGAGTTCACAGTAAAGGTTCGTTCGTTGAGTTCGGCCGACCCCAATCAGTTCCGCCGCAATCCTAGATTCTGCCTTGATCAGGACGCGTGCTACGATAGGGGTAGCATTTTTTTGCCAAAATATTTATGACTGACTTACCGACTATTTACTGACTATTACTGACTTTTACTGACTACGAGGTATTACTGAGTTTGCTGACTTGTCAATGACTATTACTGACTATTTACTTGCTGTTACTGACTATTATTCATACTGACATTTACTGACTATTACTGACTATTACTGACTATTACTTACTATTACTGACTATTACCGACTATTACTGACTATTACTGACTATTACTGACTATTACCGACTTTTACTGACTGTTACTCCAATACAGTATACTAAACTACTTTACCAGGTATATTATACCAGTACTCGTATTCCATTTGTGTTGGCCAACAATATCCAACTCGTGATCTACCGTTAAAGAGCGTTGAGTTCTCACAGGAGTGCGATCGTTTTTTTTCAGCACTACCTGGTAGTTTTTTTTCCGGAACAGAAAGGTTAAGGTTTTTGCCAATACGAACCGAACAAAATAGTGTTTTCGGAAAATATCGGGTCGAGACGAGAGCCTTTCTGAAAATATAATGTTGATACTTTTTAGCACCCTCGACCCCTTAAGAACTGGTCCCTCCTATTTGGGGACAAAATACTTGAAATTAGTGTGGGATTTTTTTTTCCAGTTCTGAATGGGTTAACCGTCGTACGAAATAACGAGCGCTGAAAAAACGAACGCGCCCCCCGTGCGAAGTAACTCAACGCACTTTTCGGTACCTAGAGCAGGCCAGGGTTTTTCTCGTCGAGTTACACGTCCATTGATTGTCAGTGTCAGTTTTTGGGTGATGTATAGAGCTCCTATACGACTACGTACTCGTATAATCAAGTAACCACCCTCAAAAGGCCAAATAGGTGCTACCACCACCACCGTAGCAGGCGTTTCGGGGGTTCCGCCGCAATCAGAGGAGGCGTGTTTGTTGTGCGCCTTTTTGTTGTTGTTGTTGTTGTTGTTGTTGTTGCAAGTATACATCAGCGACTCTTACTTGGCGTAAAAGCAACGCGCGTGGCCTCTCGAGGGAAGGGTATCGAGCGGGGCAGGGAGAGAGGGGAGGTGGAGCAGGGCGGAAGTGGAAGAAGAGGAGGAGGGGGGGGGGGGGGGGGCATGGCCCTCTGACCGAGGCTAGCATTGAGTCGGGTGGTTACGCGGCGGTGTTGCTGGTGGAAGGGTCGGTGGGTTTCCAGCTTCGCATGAACGAGGCGTGTCGGGATGCGGGAACGGCGTTTGTGTCAGCGTCTTCGCGGGGCGCTTTTGCGTCCCTTTTTTGCGACTTCGGGGACAGTTTCGTGGTGGATGATCAGGACGGCGAGGAGGCTCTGGTGAGGGGGAGAGGAATGGATAATGGGAGGAGATTGGGGGGGAGGGGGGATGAAACGAGGGGCATGTGGAAAGAGAGGGGTAGAAAGACAGAGAGAGACCCATTTATTAAGATGGAGATGGAAAGAGAAATAGAGAGTGCGAACGGGCTTGTCGATGTTAATTGTAGAACAAATCGAAGGGGGCATGGAGGAAGAGAGGTAAGGGGGCATGCGAAGAGAGATATACATGTGTATTTGAAATATAACCGGATTGGAGGTACAGTGCGTGCGTGCATAGTGTTGAAGTTGGAACTTGGGGGCTAGAAAGATGACAACAAAACATGAGCGGCAAGACGTAGGTATAACATGTCGGCGTGGCATCGCGTATCGACACTCGCTTACCGGCGCTGATGTTTTCCTACGCCGCCGCCACTGGTGCCGCTGCTGTTGCTGTCACTGCGGTGGTAGCGGCGGCGGCCAAACCGGAGACTAATGAGAAAAACGGTGCAGGTCGTTATCGAGAAACGCTATCATTCGTTTCGGGGCATTTAAGCAATGAATGGAGTGTATCATACCTCGGACAGATCATATAGATCATTCGATAATTCCCATCTAATGATCTAGGTCTTCCAGGGCAGGTAGATAGACCCCTGATGTGTATGATCTAGCTCATGTTGCCGGGTGGGAGCCGTATGACCTGCATCATCTAGGACATGTTTTCTGAAAGGGATCTGTACTATACAGATCCTGCACAACATTCCACTATATAGATCCTGCACAACATCTCACGATTCAGATCCTGCACAACATCTCATAGCGGCAGGTTAGGATCTAGATGATCTATAGATGATCTATCTGTAGATAGATCATGATCTGTCCTACGTGTGAGCGGAGTCTATCAAGGCTTTGTGTAGTAGAGTGTATACTCTGCGGTACCCGGGTACCAAAACCTGGTTATTATGTTCGTCAGTAGATACCCGGGTATCTATATATAGAGTACGTACCCGACCAAACACCCGCTTCGAGTGTACTCGCACTGGTAATATTATATGCGGCACGGACGATTTCGGGGCCCGGCTCGTATCGGTGCATTTGTTGCCCCTCAAACACCCTGTTCCGACGGCGTGTAGTCTCCCTCGCACACACGCGGGGAGGCAGTTGCGCGGATTCTCCAATGCAATTACATTTTTCCAAGGGAAGCCCGCTGGACGTCCTCCCCCCCCCCCCCACATTGTTTGCCACAAGCACGAAGGCGGGGTAAATTAGTCATAAGTACAGTTTGTCTTACGAAGTCGCGGGCTGACACAACTATGACGCGTATCTTTAATATATGCGGGTTTTTTGCGGCGGCATAGGAGGTATGAATGTTACAGAGCCCGCGCCATCAGCGGAAGGCTTCTAACAAAACGCGCAACTTACATAGTTCAGGCTACGAAATACTAAACTTACTTGCTCGTGACTCGGTGACAGGATGAGCGCAAGCAGCCGTACAACGAGCAAGTTGTATGCAGTGGTCGTGGTGGTTTACGATGGTGGGCTTTATTGTTGGTTTGATTGTGGCCGGGGGTGGGGTCCTGATGGATTGGTTGGTGGTTGGTGCTTTTTATGTTGGCGGTGGCGGTTTGTGGTGGGGGCTCACCCGATTGTTCTATTTCGATGGGGTTGGTGGCGCGGGGAGAGGTGGGGGGGACGGATGGTCAGGGGAGGAGGAGAAGTGGGCGGCGGCTGGGCGGCGGGAGGGTAGGCGGTGCTGATAGTCGTGACGCTAACCACCTGCGCTTCCGCCTCGTCCTTGCACATCGTTGGCCACCATCGACGTCTGAAGTCGTCCCAGCAAGTTGGAGGGACGTTCCGCCTTCCGGTAGTAGTGAGTCGCTTGGTGGCACGCGCTGCGGCAGCGACGACGGCGACAATGTTGGTAACACGGCGAGCCGAGACAGAGGATACAGGTACGGTTTACGCGACGCTGTGTTTCGCTGCGAGTACTGCGTACGGAGGAGAATTTTTCGCCGCCTGTTACCGAGAACACAGCATGACGCGGTTTCCGCCCAACCACCGCCTAACCGACAGCACGTGTGATCCCGCCCCCTCCCGCTTTCGTCGCTGCTACCGACAGAACAGCGCAATTCGGGTCACCTACGACGTGAAGCGCGAAGGGAATTACAGCTTGTTTACCGACAGCGCATGCGGACGCCGAAATACCACAGTGCCATTGGGTCGTCAATTTGCCCGACGGGCGCATTCGGACGTCGAACCTGCTGAACAGTCTTGACAGTGGCATATTGGTTCGCCAATGCTACGCCAGGTCTTGGGGTGGAATTCAGTTTCAGCAGCGTGACCGCGTGTTTCGATCCGTGGCGTTCGATTCGATGCGTTTCGACTCCGCACATCTCCCTGGCGAGCGTGTTCCAAAAAGACAAGGGCGGCTGTGACAAACTCCGCGAATCTTGCCCATAATTACTGCTTTACCCGTACATGCTTTGATGTTGCCCATCCGAGGTTACCTAGTGCGCATCATCACGAGCTCGAGCAAGCACGCTCTGTTAGGTCCCCATCGATCAAGCTGCTTCCATGACGATGTAACAAATCAATGCTGAATCCGCTATCCGCTTTATTCTTGCTAACTGCTGTACTGTTTCTGGAAACGTTTGCCCGATTGCCGTTGCCACACAACAACCGACTGGACGACTCTGAACTCACTTGTTTCCACGGAACAGGAAGTCCAGGTTGTACAGACGCTCACCGACCTCATTTGCTGAGATATCTCCCACTCCTGAGAGAGCCTAGCAACAGTGTGCAGTGTGCCTCGTTTGTAGATGAAGGCATGAAAAGCACGGAGGGTTTTCCACACTTCAGAAGCGCTTATTATTGGCGGGATCAACGCTGTTTATGGTTGACAGGCTGGCTGCTTGCTCTCGCTTTGTGCTTCCTGCCACCGGTGCTACGACACCACGATAGAGCGAATGAAGGCCTCTGCTGCTACGCGTACTGATCGCAGTAGTCCTCCCACTGCAGCAACTCCGACCATCGTGGGGGATGGGGCGGTCGTTTTTGGTCGAATTCCGCGGTAGGCCGTTCGCGACATCCCTCGGCAAGGACTGTGAACTTTCTTCTGTCTGAGACGAGCGGTCAACATCAACGAAGGCTCCGCCCTCAACCAAAGGACCTCACGCCCGCGAGCCGCGCATCTGCTGCGACCCTTCTCTCACGCTTCGAGGCGGCAATTAGTTGGTTGCGATTCATTGGCACCGCTGACGGTTGATCGTGTTTGCGTTTAGACACGATGGGGCACTGGAAAGGGAGCTAGCGGTTTCTTCGAAGGCAAACGGAGACGATGCGATGCTGATGGGCAATCGAGCGAAGATTCTTGTACTCTCGTACAGCTGCTACGTGATGGGCAAGTCCGGCCATGGCCAAAGATGGGCAAGCGGACGTGCTCATCTCCGGGCATGAGGTCGTAAGGATAACGCACGCAGCAAAAGGAGGGAGAATGGTATTACGCAAGCCAGGACTCACTCTGTTGCCCCCCCGTCTATCATATTATGGCTCTATTGGCATTCGCGTCTACTCGTGCTGTATTTCGATACCAGGTACCTGTACAGATCATTCCACGTGTATATTCGAACCTGCCAGCTGCGGTTACGCTGTGCTCGCTTAGCCTAACACTCGCGTAGAACTGATTTGTTTGATCGGATACTGTTGGATACTTCGTTCAAGGCAATCTGTCCTGTGTACCCGTATACGCAGTTTTTCACATCGACACCTACTGCTTGGTTGTTTCGCGTTGTCGCTGTGTTTTTTCACTAAAAAACGGGGCGAGCATGCGTGTAGCAAGCGTGTTACGCATGTGCGCGCCCCCCCCCCCCCCCCCCCGCCCCCCCCCCCCTCCCCCCCACGCATACTGACGACGGCGCGAGCATATATGTTCAGCAGCCGACGTATCACACATAGGAATTTTTCGTCAATTTTATTTGCTTTTGCTGTGCTTTCCAGTCAACCGTTCGACACAAGAGTAAATAAGCGGCAAGAGTTGAGCAGTTTTTTGGTTGAGCCGCCCCAACAAGCCGGACGCCTGGTATGCTGCCCTGCGTCTGTTTTTTACATTGCATTTTACCTACCTGGCACGAGGTCGAGTCCTATTTGCTCCTGAGTCGAGCACTTCTACTTCAGGAATTCTAACGCCATTACCGCCATGCAACTATGAGCCGCATTGGCGTTTTCTCTGATCTCGCCGTTCTACAGCCTAGCTGAAATCGCGATGTATTTCATTGTTGTATTTGTTGCACCATGGCCATATATCGTATACTGAAGCCGCCCCCTTGCGACCACGGAACGCGTGACTGAACGGGGCGACTTCAGTCACAGCCACACCGCCCAAGCCATGCAGCTTATTCTTACGCATTATAGCTATGTACGTACACACATTAGATTGGGCGCACCCCCCCCCCTCCTTATTGATTTCTGGTACGAGTCACTCCCCCTCCCTTCTCGTTCCTCTCCCTCCCCACGTGGCTTGGCGGAGGTAGCAAAAATGTTATCCTTGCGGAGTGCGATCCGGTCACATTCACGACGACCGCCTCTTCTCCATGGAGGACCTTTCTTCCCAGTTTTGCTTGAACGAGGCAGGCGGTTTTCGGGCGGGTGTCGAGGCGCGCGCGGAGCGTGACCACCTCGAGAGCTCACCCTTACGTTGGACGTTCGGTGCTGGAGGTGAGGGGGGAGGGGAGTGGAGGAGGCGCGAGAGGGGTGCAGTTTTTGAAGAATTGGGCTAAGACCAACCGGGGGGGAGAAGGAACCGGAAGGGGGGTGAGTAGGTGCTGTGTATGTTGTGCTGCATGTTTATGTATGAGCGAGCATGTGCGTGCATTGCGTTGTCCTCGCGAGGGTGCCACCATTGTGTCCTCTCAGAGTGATGGAGATGGATGACGGGACGATGCCTTTGGGGGGGCGTGAAGGGGTTAGGGGTGGAGGGGTGGCTTTTCTCGATCACCTGTAAATTGTTTGAGGCAGCAGGGTTTGCGTTCTTCCGAACGTCGAACGAACAACAGACGCGGGGCCGGCGTGCTGGGCGCTCACTACGTTTTTTTTTGCGGGTGGGACCTTTAGGTGGGGGACACTAGATTTGCATCCCCTTGATCAGCGGTGTCAACGAGAAACTCGCTTGCATTCTTTAATTTCTGCCCCCTGCCCCTCCACCCCCCTCCCAATGACTAATTGTGCAAGCACAAATGAGTAGCCCCACCCCCCTCCCCTCCCTCCATGGTGCACCCGAAACCTTTTTATGTTCGCCCCCATTATTAGGGAAAAAAGGGGGGGGGGGGGGGGGGGGGTACTCATGTCGTGCATGGCCGTAGTCGGTTGACCGTAAGACCCTCGCATCCCTACGATGCCAGGGCGGAGCACGTCGGGTTTCCACCGACCAGGCAGGCATTACTTGCACCAAGTGCGAAGCGCCGTGAGGGGGGAGGGGGGGTCCCTTCTGCGCTCGTGACGGCACGCGGTCCGCGTTTGATCGAGGAGTCTCGTGGAAGCTTCACGGCTACGCCCAATTTTTGCGAAGACGCACTACCTGAAATCAGACTTCGATAATTTTTGCAGTCTTAGAAGGTTCGAGACAATTGTCGATAGCTCTTTCGCCTCCTGGATGGTCTGTTTCCGTCGGCACAACACGACCAATCAAACCCCATCACGGAGGCATTTTGTTTTTAGGCGCTTTTCGTTTTGGCGCGAGTGTCAGTAAGTAGCACGCGCCTGTTCGTTCATGTTGGCCTCCTCCTTCGGCGAGTGTACCTTTTCACTTTTTCTACTCGTTTTTTTTTTCAAATGTATCGTTCATGTGTCTGCCGGAATGCCTGTTTAGGCGAGAGAGCCCATTGAACGGAGATGGTGGTAGCCTCGAACGCTTTCTTGTCGATCCATCGTCTACTGTAGACTATTAAAAGCATCAGAAGCTGCCGATGGGAGCTGATGTGCCTCCGGGAACAGCCAGGCGGAGGATTCATTTTGTGAAACGAAACACCATATATAGTGATGACTGTGAGGTATCATACCTCGTGGCTGCGTGTGCATTTTGTTTACCGGGGGTCAGGCGACGACAACGAGTACCCCCCCCGCGCGCGCGCGCTCTGTCTAACGGGTTGTCTTGTACATGCCCGCTTTTTGTTGCGCAGAACATCAGCCCTCAAAAGTTTTCCATCGATGGAGGCAGGTGGCCGGCGGGAGGCGACCAGGGACGGGTTGCAGGGGGGCGAGCGGTTCAGGTATGTCGTTTCATGTTTTTTCGAGCGTCAAAACCGCGCGTGCAGGCTTGAACATCGTGTCCATCCATCCATTCATCCATCCATCCATCCATCCATCCATCTGTCCGTCTATCCATCCATCTTTCCATCTTTCCATTCATCTTTCCTTCCATCCACCCAC
>MEHQ01004035.1:50234-73106 GCA_008828725.1 Saccharina japonica | reverse complement strand
GTAGGGCGTACTCATTTGTTGCTTGCATTAGCAATTTTACCATTGACCACGCACCCCTTAGCAGACAGAGCTGGGGGGTCGGGGGTGGGGGGGTGTACTCGACATTCATGCATGGCCGTAGTCGTATGACAATAGACCCTCGCCTCCCTACAATCCCGGGACGGAACACGTCGGGTTTTCACCGACCAGGCATAAACATTGCTAGCACCAAGCGCGAAGCGGGGGGGGGGGGGCGTACTCATTTGTTGCTTGCCTTAGTCATTTGACCATTGACCACGCATCCCTTTCGAGACGGAGCGGGGGGGGAGGGGGGGTAAATTGAACTGCAATGTTTCGTTTTTGCCACAGACGTCTTCTACGCCGAAATGGATAGCCGTGGAAAATTCAACTACCAGGCTCCTTGCTCTTTCTTGGGTTGTGACTCGGACTGTCTACATTCATACCATGGTACACCACCAGTAATATTACGGGGGGACCATACATCGTAAACAGGACCTACAGAACATAAATAAAACCCACCTGACGCGTGCTACGGTAGAGGTAGCACTTTTTGGCTGAATCGTTTTCTGAACGATCGGGCTCCTTAACCCAAACACGTCGGAACTTTCATTTTTTTTGTGACGAATAATGTTTCAAGTATACTCCGGTCATGAGATTTCGCATCCGGCAGCACTTTTATTTTTCTCCAAAATCATTGTTTCGGTAGGGTATGACGCTCCTTAAGCGAGGAGCTCAGAAAGGACATGATGCACCTCTATCGTAGCATGCGTCACCTGGTACAAATCTATTTCCCTATTTTTACTGGCACAATTAGGTCCTACGATGCACACAAAAACCTACCAGGTACATATTTCCCTATTTTTACCAGCACCATTTGGTCCTATATACCATGCCCCCCCCTCGTAATAGAGTCCACCTAGCTTTTGCGTTGTGGGCTTCTTTCTCCCGTGAACAGTGAGCCGGAAAACCGGTGCAGCAGTAAAAAAAAGGCATACCAGCAACACCGGCACCCACACACCTACCACTGACATCCCCCGTAAGCTTCACATCCGTGCTTGCATTCCACTCTCTTTTCCTCTATATCTACTATTTATGGGGGAGCATAGTAAATATGACCTACGGTGCGGTGCACACAAAAACCTACATATTTACATTTTCTTTACTATCAATATTTGGTCCCTATTTATTATGGTCCTCCGTAAATACTGTGCTAACACTCCTACCACACCACAACCCCCGCACCCCAGTATATACACGCCTACCACCAACCCTGCAACCCTTGAAACCCTACAGTAGTCCGCTCTCTTTCTCTATCTACTGCTACGTACACCCCTACCACAACCCCGCACCCCGGTATATACACGCCTGCCACCAACCCTGCTACCCTTGAAACCCTACAGCAGCAGTCCACTCTCTTTCTCTATCTACTACTGTGCGGACACTCCCACCACACCACAACCCCGCACCCCGGTGTATACACGCCTGCCACCAACTCTGCTACCCTTGAAACCCTACGGTAGGCCGCAACAACATCAACAACAACGCATCCCCCATGATGTCATACCTTCTCCACGTGATTGGTCAGAACCACCGCGACCGATATCATGATGGTCTCGCTGTACAGCAGACCGCTCCGCACAGGCAGGAAGGTTTCGTGGGCGGTAGGAGGCGGTCCGACCAGGGGATGGATGCTTCTTGTCCCCGGTGACGACGATGGGAAAGACGCCCTCCGCTTGCGCGCGACCGTTTCCACCGCGGCCTTTTTTTATTTTATTTAGCAAAAGGTTGTTTTTCGATGAGATTTCGTAGGACAAAACAGTAATTGTAAAAAAAAAAGTTAGTAAGATACCAGTACTGTTAAAATAACGTATCTATATATGTCAACGGTAACATGTGGCGTGCAGATGAAAAACTAAAAAAAAAATAGAGCAGGTACGCAGTAAATATTAACAATAGTCTCCAGTCTATTAGTAGGATGTTATACCACCCTACTACTACCACTACTACTACTACTACTACTACTACTACTACTACTACTACTACTACTACTACTACTACTACTACTACTACTACTACTACTACTACTACTACTACTACTACTACTGCTACAACTACTACTTCGTCTGATATTACAAACAGCACCCAACACCAGCAACACCGCCACCACCACCACCACCAGAACCACCCCCCCACACCACCGCCACAGCGACTCACCTCGTGCTCAGTCCTGTTCAAGCGCACGAAGGTCGGATCGTACTCCCCCGCGGCAGAAGCGGCCAAGCTATACTTCGTGGCACCGCTACTGCCGCCTCCGCCGCCGCCTCCGCCTCCCCCCTTCTTCTTTACACCCGCCTCGCCCCCTCCACCACCTGGCGAACTTCCACCGTCACCGCTAGCACCGTTACCGCTGTTGTTACCGCTGTCGCCACCGCTAACATTACCGCTGGTACCGGCACCGCTACCATCACCGTTGTTTCCGGCGTTGCTACCGTCGCCGCTAGGGTTTGCAGCGGCAGAGGCGGGAGCGCCTGGGGGATTCTGCCCCGCCCCCCTAACGGAGGAGGCGGCGGCGGCGGCGGAGGAGGCGGAGGAGTACCGCACTTCGCCTACCTCAAGGAGGACCTCGTCTAGGAACTCTTCGGTGCCCGGCTGCGGCGAGAAACGGGGAGGCGAGCGGATTGATACGAGTAGAGGTAGTGCGATGTGAGATTAGGATACATATATATTATATACAGGTTAGGTGAGGCTCGGTTACAGTTACAGCAGGTTGTAGTAGGTTACAGTAAGATACAGTAGATACGGTTGGGTTGGGTTGGGTTCGTTTCGGCTCGGTTGGGTTCGGTTGGGTCCGATTTTACTCGGTTTGGTTCGGTTAGGCGAGGAAAGGTTGAGGTGGGCTGGGGTCGGGCGGGGTGGGGGACAGAATGGAATTAATCAAGCCGCCAAATTATCAAGAGATGAAGCCATCCATGAATGAAGGCATCGACTCATGACGCCATCCAGTTATCGACTACACAAATGTAAATCAAGTCACCGTGAAAACAAGCCAACGAACCACCAAGCCACCCAGCCACCAAGTGTTCAACAAAGCACGCACGCCAAACATGAAGACCACATTCTAAAATAACCTCCTACCTCCTCCCCCTCCACCCCTGGTCGGTGAAAACCCAACGTGCTCCGCCCCGGCATCGTAGGGATGCGAGGGTCTATGGTCAAACGACTACGGCCATGCACGACATGAACGCACCCCCTACCCCCGGCCCGAAATCCCTCCCACCGAAACTCACCGCCATAACTCCCGCCACATCCAACCACGGTAGCACTTCATCCCGGAGCCACGCCCCAAGCAGCACGGGCGGAGCGCCGGCAGGAACCGCCGCCAGCTGTCCCGGCAAGGCCATCTCTAGCCGCCTCCCCTCCTCATCCTCCCCGGCAGCGCCGCCGCCGCCTCTGCTGCCGCCGGCACCGGCCGGGGTCGCCGCAGAGCTATCCGTCCTCCGGACGGCGCCAACGCCGCGGTCCGTGCGCCCATGCCTCCGCCACGCAATCGACGCGGCCTGGACGTCCCCCGCCAGCAGCGCCACCCCGAGGAAGAAAGACAGGTCCATGGTGCGGAACTCCAGCCACCGGGCAACCTGTGTCGGGGTTCGCTCACCGCCACCGCCGCTGCCATTGGCGCTGCTGTCGGCGGTGCTAACGCTGGCACCGCCGCGCCTGCTTGCGTCCTCGTCTACACCCGCCAAGCCCTTGCGGTCACCATTGCCGTCACGTTCGGCCAAGGGCGGAACCGCCCCACAAAAAACGCGGTTCTTTTCCGGGGTTTCCACCGCAGAATCGGCGGCATTCTCACTGTCTTCCTCCCCCCGTCCCGTTTCCTCCTCCTCAAGCTGATCGGTTGAGTTGTCGCTGCCATTGGTGGTGGTGGTGGTGGTGGTGGTGGTGGTGGTGGTGGTGGTGGTGGTGGTATTGATGTCGCCGTCGTCGTCGTTGTTGTTGTTGTTGTTGCCGCTGCCGTTGCCGTCGCTGCTGCTCTCTGTCTTCCTCTGTTTGCTTCTCAACACGCCTTTCTCTCTCCCCCCCCCCCCTCTCCCTACCAGGGTGCTCTTGGGCGGGAGCTGCAATGACGCAGCCCCGCTTCTGCTGCCGGCGACACCCCCTCGTCGGACCGAGCGAGTCTGTACAAGCCCCAGCGATACCTCCCCAGCACGACCGCGCCTCGAATACTACCCGACAGCAGCGGCGGTGGCAACTAGGGCCATGGCGACAGGGGAGGTGGCGGTTCCGTTGTCATTGACGGGGGCGGGGGAGAGGGCGGGGGAGGGCGTGCGGCCGGGAGGGCAAGCGCCAGGGGCGGGTATGCTGAAGCTAATTTCGCCGAGCGCGCGGCTGCTGCTTGCGGAAGACTGCCTGTCGCTCGTGGTGGTGCTCGTGACGGAACTGCCCAGGCCCCCGGGGAGAGAATCGGCTCGGGAGGCACTGAGGCGGGAGGTCGTGCACCGCCTAGCCAGTTCGGAGTGCACGCACAGCGAGGTGGCTACTGTTGCCAGCCACTTGTCGGAGGTGAGGGAGGGGTGGAGGAAGAGGTCGAGAGGGGGGGGGGGGGGGGGGGGGTGTATCATGTCGTGCATGGCCGTAGTCGTTTGACCATAGACCCTCGCATCCTCTACGATGCCGGGCGGAGCACGTTGGGTTTTCACCGACCAGGCGACAGGTGGAGGGGGAGGAGGTAGGAGGTTATTTTAGAATGTGGTCTTCATGTTTGGCGTGCGTGCTTTGTTGAACACTTGGTGGCTGGGTGGCTTGGTGGTTCGTTGGCTTGTTTTCACGGTGACTTGATTTACATTTGTGTAGTCGATAACTGGATGGCGTCATGAGTCGATGCCTTCATTCATGGATGGCTTCATCTCTTGATAATTTGGCGGCTTGATTAATTCCATTCTGTCCCCCACCCCGCCCGACCCCAGCCCACCTCAACCTTTCCTCGCCTAACCGAACCAAACCGAGTAAAATCGGACCCAACCGAACCCAACCGAGCCGAAACGAACCCAACCCAACCCAACCGTATCTACTGTATCTTACTGTAACCTACTACAACCTGCTGTAACTGTAACCGAGCCTCACCTAACCTGTATATAATATATATGTATCCTAATCTCACATCGCACTACCTCTACTCGTATCAATCCGCTCGCCTCCCCGTTTCTCGCCGCAGCCGGGCACCGAAGAGTTCCTAGACGAGGTCCTCCTTGAGGTAGGCGAAGTGCGGTACTCCTCCGCCTCCTCCGCCGCCGCCGCCGCCTCCTCCGTTAGGGGGGCGGGGCAGAATCCCCCAGGCGCTCCCGCCTCTGCCGCTGCAAACCCTAGCGGCGACGGTAGCAACGCCGGAAACAACGGTGATGGTAGCGGTGCCGGTACCAGCGGTAATGTTAGCGGTGGCGACAGCGGTAACAACAGCGGTAACGGTGCTAGCGGTGACGGTGGAAGTTCGCCAGGTGGTGGAGGGGGCGAGGCGGGTGTAAAGAAGAAGGGGGGAGGCGGAGGCGGCGGCGGAGGCGGCAGTAGCGGTGCCACGAAGTATAGCTTGGCCGCTTCTGCCGCGGGGGAGTACGATCCGACCTTCGTGCGCTTGAACAGGACTGAGCACGAGGTGAGTCGCTGTGGCGGTGGTGTGGGGGGGTGGTTCTGGTGGTGGTGGTGGTGGCGGTGTTGCTGGTNAACACCTACACAAGAGAAAACCTGCTTGTAACGCGCCCGCCCCACATTTAATTTTGTTTGAACAGTTTCTTTCATTTTCATTTCCATTTCCATTTCTTTTTTTGACACCATCTATATGTTGTTGGTTTTTTTGTCAGGGGTGGGCTATCCTGGTGGGACACACGCTCCCTGCTCCGCCTCGCAAGATGGACCTGGCCCGCCGACACCTTCAAGGTCACGGACGTAGTCGTCCTCGCCTCCACCCTGGTAGGTGCCCATGCCGACGACCGAGCCTCGCCGGCTCTGCCTGAAACCCGCCCCGGCGAGGATGCAGGCGGCGGAGACCCTCGCCCCTGCGTGGCGTGCTTGTCCGAAGGCGGGGAGGTCCGTGTCTTGAGGCTGGGGGCGGAGGGGGCGGAGGAATTGCACAGGGCCTCCGCGGCGTCGGCTGTGGGGGGGGCGGGGGCGGGAACGCTGACGGTGCCGTCCCCTTCCCGGCACCAGTTTCTCCTGGTCGCGAGGTGGGTGGTGGTGGCGGTGGTGGCGGTGGTAGTGGTAGTGGTGTTATGGTGGTTTTTCAAGGGGCGCGTTGGATGTGCCCTCGGTGGGGCGGATGGGTGACAGGAGTAGAGGAGGATATGGGCGACTCGTTTTTTTTTTTTTGTCGGGAGCTTTTGGGTTTGTATTTTTTTCTTTTTTTTCTTGCAAGATTAGAGGTTGGCGCGCTTTGGAGCACTTCCATGAGAGGCGTGGATGGTTGGCTGGTCGATGGTTGAGGTTTGCGCCACCTATCGGGAGCGGAAACCCGTTGTGACGCCTTTGCTTTCCGGTCGAATGAAACCGTCAAAAATGGCACTGCAGTTAGTCAACCGAAACCGTCGAATGATACTATCATATGCAACCAGGGATGTGTACGTATGTACATACGTCTACACGAAGTATACGTTACCGCAAAGGAGAATAAGAACGTACGGGTGTTACCGCACAGTCTCCAACTGTGAAAACCGCTCGCAAGAACCGCAAACTCAACACCTCAATTTTTATTTTTATTTTCTTTGGGAGGGGATTGGTCTCTATCGTCCCCAGTTTGCGGGAAGGGGCATATTCGCGCCCTGTGGAAGCTTTATTTGTCTTCTGTTAGAGAGACAGAACCTCAAGTTCAAGAGCCGCTAAAAATTCGAGAAACCTCGCGTGGAATTTAAGAACCGCGCAAGAACCGGAACCGGTACGTATAACGCACGTCCCTGGTTGAAACCGTCAACTGAAATCGTGGAGCGGCACCACCAAATGAAACCGTCATCTGAAACCGTCAAATGAAGCCGTCAAGTTAAACCGCCAAATGAAACCGTCAAGTGAATCCGCCAAACGAAACCGTCATAATGATCGTATAACAGCACCCCCTCGGACGGATTTCCAAGCTGATTGTCTCGACAAAGGGGACGGTGCAAACGCCAAGAGGTGTGCGCCTATGGAAAGGTCAACTCGACGAAACTCTTACCAAGGGCGACCATTTTGCCACCATTTTGTTTGTGTGTATTCCCCTGGTTTTGGGGAAAATCGACTCGGAAACTCATCCCAGGGGGGGGGGTGGGGTGTTATCTTGATTACAGTATACGATATATACAGTTACATGAAACCGTCACAGTTACATGAAACCGTCACATGAAACCGTCAAATGAAACCGTCAAATTATAATCATAGGTGTGCTTGCGAACGTAGAGCCCTGTCCGTGTTTTCCCGGCATATATAACCCGAAAGTAGGCGCTATCGAAGTATCACACTTAGCTTGCAAAGATGAGTTTCGACGAAATCCTCGATCTCACAGCTGTTTTTTTTTTTTTTTTTTTTTTTCCAACGTATATATCAGCTCATCTCGCCGTCCTGCTCATAAAAAAAAACAAAATAGTAAAACACGTGATACCAAGCTGACCCTAGTACGTGGAGAGGAGGGGAGTGTCTCTAAATTCCACCCTCCCGTCGCGCCTTGGTGAACGCAGCGACGCCGCTTCCGGCAAGGTGGGTTTCTACCTTGGTAAGGAGGCGGTACCTCGACACCGGCTTCAGGCGTTACTGTCGAGGGGGGAGTTCGATCGGGCCCTGGAGCTGGCCCGAGCGCACTCCATGGATGAAACCGACGTGCACGCCGCGCGACTGCTCGCGCTGTTGCGGGAAGGCGGAGAGGCGGATACGGGTGAGGTTATTATTTGTGCCGGTAACATTCCGTTGTCGCATTAATTCGTACCGCTCTGACTCGAAATATAAGGATCATTTCGATTAGATGTTAACATACAAACAGTTCTTATATTTCGGGACAGAGTGGTATTCGTACAGTTTTAGTTTGGGTATCAATGAGGCCTCTCTGCTGCGGCATGAGATCACACCTCTATTTTCTTTCCAATACATATGAGTACGTATGCATCGTAGAACAAGAGCTGTGTGGAGTTGTGTTGCATCGAAACGTCGCTATTTCGATGTATCGTATACTATCATATCGACCGCGTGTTTGCCCTCCATCGCCTGGTACGTATCCCGATACTTTTTATATGCGGATGAAACTGGGCGGAAAGTTTTGACGTATTGTATGTACGTACAGCAGCAGTGTATGTATGTAGATTGAAATCGTATCGAATCTATCTGATTTGATTGTTCGTTTTGTCGGTATCGGTATCATATGCGAGTACATCGAACTCAATTATCGTTTTGGTATCCATCGCTCTTAATAGTGTGTACTCGTAGGCATGGCCTGCTCGGTTTGGTGAGGACAATGTTCAATGTTGATTGACGTTGCCCTGCTGTCACGGGCCGAAGAGCTTTTCTTTTCTTTTTTAGGCAGATTTGAACGCCCAAGTTTATATCAAGCATGTCCACCAACCTGTGTCGTGCGTGCGCTGCGTGCTGCGATTCACGAATAAAGGAAAACACCGTAACTTCCTACGTTACGCCCAAGAATAGGTGACGAGGGGTAGGGCTTCTTTCACCAGGGGGAGCATAGGCGAGCACGGCCGGGTGTTGCGTTTGGAGGGGAGGGGGGGGGGGAGGGTGCGGCAATATATTAGAGTACTGCATTTCACATTACTATTACGGAGGACCATAAGCAAATAGGGACCAATCTGTCATGTAAAATTAGGTAAACTATAGAGGTTTTCGGTGGAGTACCGTAGGTCCTATTACTAGTATTTACTATGGTCCCCCGTATTACCGGATTACGAACGCCGGTAGGTTTCGGCCGCCTGATTCGGTCGGTTTTCGGTCGATCACCATTTTGATCGGTGAAACCGGTCGGGTTTTGATTGAGCGGTCGTTTCGCGGCTGATTCGGTCAGGGTTCAGGTCGATTGGACTTCGGGTCGGTGGAAATGCCAGTTTCAGTGGATCGGTCCGTGGATCGGTCCGTGGTTTGTTCGTGGATCGGTTCTGCCGGTCGGTGGGTGGGTGCGTGATGGTGGGTGGGCTGGTGGTGGCGGTTGATTCAACACCAAAAGTCTCGCCTGCAGACGACATGGCGTGGCGTCGCAAACGCCCGACCTCCAACCCCCGCATTCCCTTGTATATACGTACAATAGCAAACCTCCACTTTTTGCTGTCATGTCCTTTTGGTTGGGTTCAAACGCGGTGCGAACATAGTCTGCCCTCCCTTGCCCCCTCCCCCCCCCCACCTCGCCCCCCTTCTTCAAACATGAAACCCGATTTTGTTCACGTCATACTTCATTCTTCGGTGGGTTCAAAACGCGGTGTGAACAAAGTCTGCCCTCCCTTGCCTCCCCCCCCCCCCACCCTCGCCCCCCTTCCTCAACATGAAACCCTATTTTTTTACGTCAATACCCCGCTACCCGGCCATGCATGCCTCCACGCTATGAACTACAGCAGGCGATCGCGGAGGTCGAGGAATCGTGTCCGAGAATGGCAAGCTCAAGCCGCGGTTCTTCGAGGACGTAAGGGCGCTGTTCGAGCGCCTGGACAGCCCCGCTGCGCTGGGGAGGGCTTGCGAGGCGGCCGTGAGGGCCCCGCTGCCCTCTCTCGGCGACGTTAAGAAGTTGCTCCAGGTGATTTACGCTCGCTGCTCCCGCTCGAATAGCAGAGGCTGGTCCCTGATTTAAGGTAGTCGGTGACTGGAGGAGCTCCGGTCGTTTTTTTTATACGAGAGCCTCCGATAACTACTACGCACGCAGAGCTCCGGTACCTATTGCTCCGGTAGCTGATACGAGCTGTTGTTCCGATGCCTATATACAAGTCTGATAAACTACGGGTCCGGTAACTATTCCCCCAGTAGCTAAATACGGCTCCGATAGCGGCAGCTCTGATAGCTAGAGCCCCGTAGATGACTACTGTGGTTGCGATATTTACAGCTACATTGTTTACCTGGTAAGAGTTGTAGCTCTGATAGTTGGGCTTCAGGTAGGCGGAATCCGACGCAAGTCGACGAGGGAAGAAAGTGCTGAAACTTTCTCGCGATAAAAATGCACGGCAAGAACCGTAGTGGGGGAGGAGGGAGAAGAGCCTACTTTGTGACCCCGGATCTGAGTTACGACCAGGAAGGAGAGAGAAAGGAAGGGTGAAGATAATAAATGGGATGGACAAGAAAAAATAAAAGGGATTACGGGCCACAGAGGTCCAGCTCCAATATAATACTATTACGCGGGGCCATTGTAACCATAATCCACCATGGACCCAAAAACCATGTATCCCCCTAGGGTTTTCACACCATATTTGGTTATGATTGATATATGTTGCTCCGTAAGAGGAAGGGAACACAAAACGAAAAACGCCTACTCGTAGAGTGGAAAACCGGGGTGTTAAAAATGCGATTTCTCCATATGTGGTATGTTTTCGTAGTTTTTTCTATTATTATTTATTCCCTAGCTGAAAGTGGTCTATACCTGCAGCGCCGATACCTATACACATTATACGTCGTTCCGATATGTTTAGCTCCGATAACTGTAGATCCGATAACTGCAGCTTCCAATATGTACAGCCCCGATAGTGACAACTCCGATAATGACGGCTCCGATACAGTGCCGATAGCTTCAGCATCAGAAAACTGCAGCTCTGATTTCTGCAGCTCCGACACTACCAAGGTGTGGATGCAGAGATATGTGTATGTACATATTGAAATTCCCGTATTTTTGTTCGACGATACAGAGGCGAAGAAAAGGTGCCAACCTTGCCAAGAACAGAGCTGCCACCGCTGCCGTATATACTGCTGTATTTTGCAAGGGGACACCCTCAAGGAGCGAGGTGGCGCTAAAAGGCAGTACGGCCGACACTGTTGCGCGGCAAATTCCGCGCACGAATGTTTCACCTTCATCATCGCGAAACACCCGGCCTCGAATATGCCGGCCGCGACGTACCGGCGGCGATATGCTGGCGGTGAAATACTGGCCGCGGCATACCGACCGCGGCATACCGACCGCGAAATACCGACCGTTTTTTTTTGTCCGTGAGATACCGGAGGGCGAAATACTGGCCGTGATTTTCCGGCCGCGAAAAACCGGCCAATGCCACCCGCCAAGTCTTAATTCCTCGCGCCCCGTGAATTTGTTTCGCCCGCGAATTTTCTTGACTGATTTTGTTGGCCGCGGCCCCACACCCCAACCCCCTTCTCAACTTCGCTGCGTTCGTCATTGCTGCATACCTGGTACGACCATCTGATGAATGCCGTGGCAGGTTGTGGAGAACCGGCTCCTGTCTTTCGACAGGGCGGGCACGAAAATCCGCGACCTGATGCTGGAGCGCTTGGCCGCCGTGCTCGCGCGCTTGCTGACGTTCGAGCTGATCGAGGGCGGACGGCGCTCGTCCTTGCCCTCCCGCCCCGCGGTCGGGCGTAGCCCGGGCGCGTCGATACCGCGGTCATGCGGCGACGATAACGGTGACGATAACGCCGATGATAATGATGATGATGATGACGCTGCTCAAGATGACAACAGCAACAACAACAACGCCAACAACACCCACACCATCACCAACACCAGCAACACTAACATCAACACCAACACCAACACCAAACACCAACACCAACACCACCAACACCAACACCAACACCAACACCAACACTAACACCACCAACACCACCAACACCAACACCACCAACACCACCAACACCACCATAGCTTCGCCTTATCTCACTCTTCAATGTGCAGCTTGTTGAGCAGCAGTGCCAGGACCATATCCGGTTGCATGTTGAGGCAGCCCAACTGCACGGCGATCAAGTCCAGGTCTCGCAAGTACCGACACAGTGGCGTCGACGCGTAGCACGCCTGCTCTCCCCACATCCACGCCCCCCCAATCGAATCGCATCCCACACCGACCCACAGCAATGCATGGCATGGCATCGCACCCCATGGCGTCGCATAGCGTTGACCATCGCACCGCATCGCAAAGGGTATTTATTGCACGGAGGGAGGGCAGGAAGGACAAAAACAAAAAAAGGAGGAAACTTCAGAGAACTACGAGTTTGGCAAGAGAATAAAAAACAAGAGAGAGATCAACGGGACCGGAAATTAATCATGGAAGCCAGAAATGGGAGAAGAAAGAAACTGGCAAATACACGAGAATCAAAAATCGACGCCCATGGAGAAAAAAAAACAAGAACGAGAACGATAACGGTGATGAAGACGAAAACGATAACGATAATGGTGACGAAAACGAGAATGATGACGATAACTATATGACAACGATAACAAGAGCAAAAGGCTTGACAAAAGAACGCGAACGATAACGATGATGACGATGAAAACGATAACGATAATGATGACGAAAACGACATGGATGACGATAATTATATGATAACGATAACAAGAGCAAAAGGCTTGACAAAAAAGAACGCGAACGATAACGGTGATGACGATGAAAACGATAACGGTGATGATGACAAAAATGATAATAATGACGAAAACGATAATGATGACGATAATGATAATGATAACGATAACGAGAACAAAAGGCTTGACAAAAAAACACGAGGCCAAAGACCAAGAACAAGCTTAAGAACAGGAACAGGAAAGAAAGCAAGCAAAACGATAACAAGACCGAGAACGCGAGCGATAACGATGACGAAACCGATATAACGAAAATGATGACGAAAACGATAACGATTTTTTGGAGAATACTGATAAACGACAACAAGAACAAAGGGCGTAACAAAAGAAAAAAAATCGAGACCAAAGACCAATGAAAGCACAATAAAAAGCACAATAACAAGAACGAGAGCAAGCGTAACGATAACATGACCGAGAGCGCGAACGAAAACGACAACTACAACAAGAACAAGAACAAAAAAGCACAACACCAACAACAACAACAACGAGACCAACACCAACAAGAACGAGAGCAAGCACAGGGACAAGTGCATCAATTGTCATCATCATCGACGATTACACTGGCGTTCCGTTCGACCCGCATATAGGGTTGCTAGCAAGGCTGTTACTAAAAGCAAGGATGCTAACGCCTAACAAGGCGGGCGAGCAAGACACCGATTTTGCTCTTTGACGGGGGGCTAAACACACAAACGAAGCAAAACGAATAAAATGAACGTAGCGCATATAAACAGAAAACACGGAATTAAAGGCGGCAAAAAAAACAAAAACATTATGGGACACAGCCAAATACATTTTTACCACGAATACACAGACACGCACATACAGGCACACATACACGCGCATACTCCCACATATATAGTCACCCATGTTAACGGGAGGGTGAGAGGGAGGGCGGGAAGGCGGGCGGGGGGGGGCATATCTCACCGCTTGGAACTGAGCGCATGATCCGTTCCGGACCCACATCCTCGCCATCACCTGTGTCGCGATTCGTTTCGAGAGGCGTTCGGATTTGAGCCATTTCAAAGTTCCAAGCGGGGGTTTCCGCGCAAGTAGGGGTGCTTCGGGCGCGGGGTTGCATTGAATTAACTGCACAACACGACTACACAACACACAGCACAGCACAGCACAGCACAGCACAGCACAACACAGCACAGCACAGCACAGCACAGCACAGCACAGCACAGCACTACGACCCAATCCAACGAAAGGCAACCTAATCCAGCCTAACCCAGCCCACCCCGCCCCACCCCACACCCCACCTGAGCGTGAAACACGAGAGCCCTCATCGGGAACTCTATCAGAGGGAGCAGGTTCTCCTCGGGGATGCTCGGGATCGCCCTCCCCTCCTGCGCCAGCGTTTGCACCACCTGTCGAAAAACAAAATACGAAAAAAAGGAAAACGGAAAACGGAAAAAAAAAAACCCCAGGAAAATACACGAAACAAAACATGGAACATAAAAAAAAGGAAACGAAAAACAAGCGATAAGCAAAAAAAAAAACAAGGAAAACGAAAAAATATAAAACGAGCATGAAGAAACGAAAAATGGAAAGCGAAAAACAAAAAAAACTAGTGCGACAAGTGTGCGGAGTAGTTATGCCGGTTGCCGCTATAGTGCCGGTATTGATGCCTGCCGCCTGCCGCATACCGGCACTATATAGGGACCGGCACTATTTGTACCCCTAGCGTACCACGATGTCTACCTGGTAAAATACACGTCTAACTATAAGCAGTCAGTAACATACTATTACGGGGGAGATACATGCTATGATAGAGGTGCACCATGTTTTTTCTGAGCTCCTCACCTAAGGAGCGTCATATCTCACCGAAAAAAACATTTTAGAGGAAAATAAAAGTGCTGCCGGATGAGAAACCACATGACCGAAGTATACTCTGGAAAGTTATTCGTCACAGAAATGAAAGTCCGGCGAATTTGGATTAAGGAGCCCGATCGTTCAGAAAACGATCTAGCCAAAAAGTGCTACCTCTACCGTAGCACGCGTCGGGACCCATAGTAAATAGGACCAAATATTGCTACAGTAGTAAAAATAGGGAAACATGTAAGTTTTGGTGTGTACCGTACCAAATATTGTTAGCAAAAATAGGGAAACATACGATCATTTTTTATGTGTACCGCCGTACCGCACTCGTACGTAGGTGCCTCCGTAATAAAATACCTTGCAGAAGAAACGGTGAAGAGGCAGATGAAGGGAGATGGCGTGCCAGTGAACCTCAAAACGCACACTGTTCGTGCGGTTGGAACGGTTTTCCAAACGGCCAGCGCGAAAGGGGGGGGGGGGGGGCCTCCTTTTGTTGTTTGCCTTATCTTTTTTAGCATAGGCCCCCCATCCCTTTTGAGAAGGGAGGGGGGGGGGGGGCGGGCGCTTAGTATACTGTAGTTTAGTTTAGCTTAGTTTCATTACATTGGTTTTGTTTTGGTTTGGCTCGTGTCGTTGTGTTCTCGTACCCGGTACGTTGCCATTTCACGTGTTTCACCCATTCATTACGAAGCGTTTTATTTTGTTTTGTTTTTTTTCTCTGTCTCACAGTGGGTGACCACATAACTTGTACCAGGTATCTCTCTAGGATTAGGAATCAGGACAGGCACTGGGTGTACTGGTGTAGTTGGGTAGAAAGAACGGGTTCAATGTGAAGACAACACACACATCATTTTCATTATTTTAGTGTATCATTATTATTTTCATTCTACGAGTATCATTGTACTTCGTGTTACTTTATACTATTTTACTACTTGTACTTCGTTGTTACATTTCGTAGACTATAATACTATTCCAATACTCGAAGTATTCTAGTGTTCGGTTACTTAGTGCAACACGTATAGTTCAGGTTTGACGCTGGGCACACAGAAAACAAAAAAGAGCAAAAAGGGCAGAAAAACAACGAGATGAAAAATGAGGGAAGCGGGTGGGGGGGGAGGGGTTCAAGGAAGGGAGGATACTGCCGTACACAAAAACGACCAAAAATCATGGAACACACGGAAAAAAAAAAACATTTGTTACACAAACTCAAGCGACGCATACATGCAATATCACGAACACACATACACAAATCATGGCCATACATGCACAACATACCCCAACACGAAAGCATGCAACACCCCATGCCAATAGGCAACAAACCACACAAACTTTATACTGGTACACCATACTGTAATGGTACACGTATATAATAGACACAGAAACTCCTCAAAACCAAGGACAACTATTAGTACAAAAAAATGAGCACACACGCCCAGTCAGGCACAAAACACTCATAAAAAGGCATGGGGACAACAAAAACAAAAAAAGGATGGGGGCACACAATGGACATACAAGAAGACAAACAACAAATCATATCATGCACTTATAGATTTTTTCAAACACAATTAGCAACCCAAGAGGAGGATATGCATATGATGTCGAAGTGTCACACTCAGGTTGCAAAGATGAGTTCCTCGACGATATCCTCGATCTCATCTCATGACAGCTGTTTGTTATTTTAATTTTATAAATATACAGTATACGTACACGCACAACAAAAAGGACGCGAACGCAACACGTAACGCCACACGTAACGCAAACAAACGACCGAAACAGCATGAGGCACATACAAGCGAGATAGGCACTCAGAAACAACATCTCACTCTGGCCGGAAATATAGTGCCCGCTTGGACTCTTAATGCCAACATCACGCGGTTATTATATTTCCGGTCAAAGTGTCGTACAAATCACGGACACACACTACTATGCATAAATCATGGACCCGAATAAAAATCAAGGACAGATACCCACCCACCCACCCACCCACCCACTCACCTCCCAGAGTCGTACAAGTACAAATCACGGACACACTACTATAACATAAATCATGGACCCCAATCAAAATCAATGACAAGACAACCACTCACCGATCCACCCACCCACCTCCCAGAGTTGTACAAATCATGGACACACTACCAAACATAAATCATGGACCCGGATACAAAATCAAGAACAAGACTACCACCCACCCACCTCCCAAGAGTCGTACAAATCATGGACACACTACTGTACATAAATCATGGATCCGAATAAAAATCAAGGACAGACACCCACCTTCCAGAGTCGTACAAATCATGGACACACTACTATAAAATAAATCATGGGCCCAAACAAAATCAAGGGACAGACGCCCACCCACCCCTCCACCCTTCTTCCAGAGTCGTACAAATCACGGACACACTACTAAAAAATAATTCATGGACCCGAATCAAAACCTAGGACAAGACAACCACCCACCTTTCGGGAACGGGCGTTGTAAAGCGAGAAAGGCGGTGCTCTCCGACGATACTACGGTAGATCACGGTCCCTCGGCGGCGATCAGCCCACGTCTGCATATATACGGGGGACAACCATGTACAGCGCCAACACCATCACAGTCAACGGTGGGGACGAATGGGAACGGAGTTGCAGAGGATGAGGGAAAGGGAGTTGTAGAGGGAGGGAGGGGGGGAGGGGGGGGGGGGGGAGNGAAGGGTGTGTATAGAGGACGGGGGTGGGAGAGGGGGAGGAAGTTAAAAAATGAATTGCGGGCGGAGACGTAGAGTAGAGGGAGTTGAACCTGATAGTCCGCACTACTGTTTTCTAGTGTACCTGATAGTAAATAGCGTACAGTATGCACTGTAGACTATAGAGGGGGGGGGTCGTGCCCTGCAAGCAGCACCGAAAAAACGCCCCCCCCAGAAAAAACAAACTCCTCCCCTCCCTCCCTCCCTTCCTCCTTCCTCCGATCCCCCACCCCCCCTCCCCCCTTTCCCTTCCCCTCCCATACCTTGATCGCCGCTAGCCCGCGCCTGGCGAGCACCTCTCCCGCTTCGATCCTCCTGCTCTCCTCCGCCCACTCCCTTTCATCCCCCTCCCCCTGGGCCCCCTTCCCTTCCTTCCCCGAACCACCACCACCACCACCACCACCACCACCGCCACCACCCCCACCACCACCGCCACCACCACCGCTAGAAACCCCTTGGGCGGCGGAACCGGAAGCGGTAGCAGCAGTGGGAGGCGGCTTTCTGAGGGCCCTGTCGACGAGAGCATCGTGTACGGTAGCGAGGGAGGACGACAGGTCGAAGGCGCGGTAGAACCGTCGGGACTCGTACTCTACGTGGGAACCCACTCGCCGAACGTTCTGAGGAACGGAACGGAAAGGGAGGGAAGGGAAGGGAAGGGAAGGGAAGGGAAGGGAAGGGACGAGGCGGGACGGAGCGGGGTCGAAGGGAGATGAGAGGTGAAGAGATGAGAGGCACAAGGGATGAGAGACGAGAGATGAGACATGAGAGAGATGACGGATGAGACACGACAAGGCATGAGAGATGAGAGATGAGAGATGAGACATGAGAGAGACGAGAGATATGAGAGACACGAGAGATGAAAACATGAGACATGAAAGATTGGAAACATGAGACACGAAACAAGACATATGAGAGATGAAACATGAGAGACGAGGCATGAGACATGAGACATGAGTTGCAGGTGAAGGTCACAACCCCTTCGAGGACAGCTCCCATGTTGGGGGACGAACTACATACTTGGTTTTATTTCATGCTGGAACAGTTGTGCAGCACGTACAGTAGTACAAGGGTTCCTATCTAAAAGGATCGCACATCGGGCAGATAAGACCATCGCTTCCCACCGCGTGATCTAGCTCTTCCAGGGGCAGATACATCTCTGATCTGTATGATCTGTATGACCTGTACGATTTGTAGGACCTGTATGACCTGTATGATTTGTATGATCTGTATGATCTGTATGATCTAGCTCGTGTTGCCGGGTGGGAGCCGTCAAAAACTGAATGATCTGAGACACGTTTCCTGGGATGGATCGGTACTACACAAATCCTGTACAAGCATCCTCATAATGGCAGCTTAGGATCTAAATGATCTATACGTAGATGATCTATACGTAGACGATCTACCTATATATTATCTATATGTAGATGGTCTACCTATAGATGATCTACCTAGATGACCAACCTATAGATGATCTGTATGTAGATGGTCTACCTGTAGATGATCTATCTGTAGATAATCTATCTGTAGGTGATCTACCTGTAGACGATCTACCTGTAGATGATCTGTACGATCTGCAGATGATCTATCTGTCCGACGAGTGAGAGGGTTGACTTTTTACCACTACCTTGTCCCCCGCTAATTCCAAGTACATATTCGCCCTTCAAAACGTGGGTGCTTTTGTTTTTAGCAGTTGAAATTGGGTCCAAAGAGGTGGACGGATGTGTACGGCAGGCAGGCAGGCAGGCAGGCAGGCAGGCAGGCAGGCGTGGGAAGGTCAAATTAGGGGGGGGGCGTACTCGTTTGTTGCTTGCCTTAGTCATTTGACCATTGACCACGCATCCCTTTCGAGACGGAGCACCGTTCCTACTCCTAATAGAGACACCTCCAACAGGGGGGGGGGGGGGGGGGGGGGCGTACTCATTTGTTGCTTGCCTTAGTCATTTGACCATTGACCACGCATCCCTTTCGAGACGGAGCAGGGGGGGGTGTACTCATGTCGTGCACGGCCGTAGTCGTATGACCATAGACCCTCGCGTCCCCTACAATGCCGGGACGGAGCACGTCGGGGTTTCACCGCGACGGCAAACGTGGCAACACAACTGCAACGACGACGACGACAACAACAACAACAACAACAACAACAACAACAACAACAACAACAACAACAACAACAACAACAATAACAAATACAAAGCAAATTACGGAAGGGAAGAATAATGTTCCATCATCGCCGGCAAAACAAAAACGCTCCCATGCAATTGGAAACACCAGGCGCGCTGCTTACCACGTCCATGTACTGGAGGTCCAAGAGAACCTCGAGCCATAGCCGAAGGGGGTCCGAGCCTGGCCCCGGGTTGGCCGTTAGGGTGGCAACGTCCAGCGCAGTTCCAGGGCTCTGAAAACGAGAACGAGAATCGAGAATGAGAATCGAGAATGATAATCGAGAATCGAGAATGAGAATCGAGAATGAGAACAGGAGTAATAATGAAAGATGAAAATGATAATTTCAAGGAAATTGATGCGTAACGGAAATGGGAACGGGTGAGAAGCAGAACCAAGGATTGTACTGAAAATGACAATGAAAACGAAGGTGGAATAAGAATGGCGATGAAAAATGATAGTTACAACGAAACTGATACATAACGAAAAATGGGAATGGGTGGGAAGCAGAACCGAGAATGGTACTCAAAATGGCAATGAGAACAAAGCTGGAAGAAGAATGACGATGAAAATGAGCGTTACAACGAAACTGATACATAACGAACATGATAATAGGTGGGGAGCAGAACCGAGCATGATACCGAAAATGGCAATGAAAACGAAGCTGGAATAAGAATGACGATGAAAACGAGAGTTATAAGAAAACTGATGTGTACACCACGATAATTGGGAATGGGTGGGAAGCAGAACCGAAAATGATACTGAATATCATAATGAAAACTAAGCTGGTACCAGGTAATATACCGGTACCTGTTTAATGAGAACGAGAACAATAACGAGAATGGGTGGGAATGGGCACCGAGAATGAGCACTATAGTGAGGACGAGAACGATCGTAGAACGAGAGTGAGGATGATAGTGGGTGAAAAGGGAGAACCGAGACTGAGAATGAGAGTGAGGATGAAAATGGCCGTGAGAATGATTATGGTATGATCGTCTTATGATTATGTTATGATTATTATGATGTCATGATCATGTCATGATTTTGTTATGGTTATGATTATGAGTATGATTATGTTATGTTATGATTCTAATTATGTTCCGATCATGTTATGATTATGTTATGACTATGACTATTATTCTCCGGCGGAACGGTGAAAATAAAAACTCAAAAGCTCTCCACACTTCTCTCGTAGAGCCAATTTAACGGTTTTAACCCTTCGCTCCCGCTATTTACAACAGCAGAACTATCAACACATGGCTGCTGCTGCTGCTGCTGCTAATACCACGAGAGCGTGAGCAAGCTGACCCCCCCCCCTGACCTCACCCCCGAGAGGACCTACCAGGTGCCCCTCTCTCACCCCCCCCTCCTTCCCTCACCTGCAGCGCGTACTCGAGGTCCCTGAAGACGTGCCCGTACCTCCGTCGGGCGGTAATATCGTGCTCCAAGAACGAGTTTTCGTCGTTACTCCGGTTAACCCACGACGCAGCCCCGCCCCCGTCCTGCTGAGCTTGAACCGGCGCCCGGCAGTTGTAGTACCCGCACCCTCGGCAGCCCGCCTCCTTCAGGGTCCTCACTAGCGCCCTCGCCAGCAGGGCGAGTAGCCCGGGCGTTTCAGAAAAACGCCAGACTTTGGGAACTCCTGCGGTTCGCGATGGGGAGGGGATGGGGTAATCAAATGAAAAGGGGGCACAATATAACGAAATCCTGTGGGGATACTATAAAAACAATTGAACCAAATGAAATTTAAAGGGGCGGGAGGGGGGGGGCGATGGAATAATTTGGGAAAAACATAAAACATTGATACGTACGTAGCGAGCGGGGGGAATGATTAAGTATATCTGGGGCCAAAATAAAGGAAATGCTCAAATACCTGGACGGAGGAAGGGTAAGGACAGTTGCGGCATAACAAGCATGAAGATGAAACGATCCTTACGGTTACATGTGACGTGTGCTATACATATATACATATATACATATATACCATGCTGTCGTACCCGTACGAAATACGTTCTCGGGAATATACGAGTATCATACAATACGTACACCGCCCCTATGTACGAGGGCAGAGTGTCTTCGTTGTGTCTTCGGGTCTGATGAAAAAAGGAGGTACACTTTGTCGACTCGTCCATGGACCAGCATAGACCACAGAGTATATAGGTTGCCGCTCTGTAGTGCTTGTTGCTGCTCTGTTACTGCTGAGGTGCTGAGGTACTGCGTACGGGGGGGGCACAACCTTGCCACTATACTTTTCTTGCGTCGCCTGCATTTGGACGGTTTGATGTAGGCTATCTTTCAATGCACTGTAAAATTGTAACTCATTGTGGCGACATTAATCCCCCATACAACTGCAAGTTTTGGCGGACTACGTAGTCCAAACCCAACTACAAGCAAATTGTATTCGTGCAAGAATCAACTCCCATCTTACAACCACTCCAAAGGAAAGCCTTGTAGTCAGTAAAAGTCTGCAATAGTAATAATCAGTAAGAGTCCGTCATAGTCTGTAATAACCAGTAATAGTCAGTAACAGCCAGACTTCCGGTCGCCCCGGTGGGCTAGCAGGTAACCACGAAGCCTGTAAGCGTCAAGAAAGCGAGTTCGAGCCCCGCCGAGTGCATGCTCAAAGGCACTTTTTCTCGCAAAAAAGATCTTGACTAGCAGAAAGCGTGAGAGCGTGAGTTGGCAAAAATTCGATGAAAATCGACGAGCGTTGGGAAGGCCGAACCCTCTGCGCGATAAAAATCAAGGCAAGAACCGTAGTGGGGGAGGAGGGAGAGGAGCCTACTTTGTGACCCCGGATCTGAGTTACGACTAGGGAGGGAGAGACGGAAGTGCGAAGATAATAAATGGGATAGAAAGAAAAAAAAAAGAAAAAAAAAAGAAGTGATAGTCAGTAATAGTCAGTAATAGTCTGTAATAGTCTGTAATAGTCAGCCATAAATATTTTGGCGAAAAAGGGCTACGAGTAATACACGTATATATTGTACGAAGCACGCTTCTTTTGTACCAGTACTACAGTAGATATCGTCAAGTGCAGAATGCCAAGTGCAAAATGTAAAGTGCAAAATGCAAAGTGCAAATTGCAAAGTGCAAGATGCAAAATGAAAAATGCAAAGTGCAAATTGCAAATCGCAATGTGCAAAGTGCAAATTGCAAATTACAAAGCGCACATTGCAAAGTGCAAAATGCAAAAAGCGAAGTCCCAACTGTAAAATGCAAAGAGTGCATAGTGCAAAATCAAAAATGCAAAATGCACACACCCAGTAAAAGTGAAAAGAGCAGAATACAACAAGCAAAATGTGAACTGACCACCGTCGAGGTTGGGCAGCAGGGCGCTCGGCGTCTCCGCGGACGCGTTGGCCAGCAGGCGCACCAGGCTGGGCGTCGTGAAGGTCTGGACGCTGAAACCGAAGATGCTTTCGTCCGACACGCCGATGCCCCTGCAGTAAAGCGCGTTGAGGAACTGCAAAACGAACGGAACACACGGCAGACCGACCGACAGACGGATCGACGGACGGACGGACCGACCGACCGACCGACAGACAACAGACAGACAGACAGGCCGACAGAAAGGCAGACAGACAGGCAGACAGGCAGGCAGGCAGGCAGGCAGGCAGGCAGGCAGGCAGGCAGGCAGGCAGGCAGGCAGGCAGGCAGGCC
>MEHQ01004035.1:32168-43336 GCA_008828725.1 Saccharina japonica | reverse complement strand
CCCCGCCCCCCCCCCCGCCGCCGCCCGTACGGCTTCGCCTAAAACTTTGACCACACTGGTTCAAGAGAGGTATGCTAATTCTACAATAGGCCTGAAGATCATAGAACATGCTCCCAAGTATACTAATTCTGCAGTAGGCCTGAAGATCGTAGAATATGCTTTCAAGTACACCATCCTGTGTTTCGTCCCTCTGGAACTCCAATGGCGTTTGTTGGGAAAAAACTTACTTAGGCATTACGACATAGTGCGAGTTTTTCTTTTCTTTTTTTTTTTCCAGCGGTAAAAGCGGCAAAAACCCCGGCACTATCATCACAACTACGCCGCGCGTTTGATCCCCTCCACCTCGATTGGCTCCTATATACGGTCGTATAACCGCCACAAACACCTGCCTGCCACCTCACCTGAAAGTCTGCCGGGAGGGAGTCCAGCGGGTCTACCGCGCTCTGGTCGCCGGAGGGCTTGCGGTGGTGGTCGCAGCAGCCCTCCTCCGCCCACGCCTCCTTATCCCCGCAGTCGCAGCACCCTCCCGGCGCCGTGCGGTGAAAGTACACCTGTCGAAAGGCCGGGGGGAGGCGGGTATAAATATAGGGCCGGAAGGCGAGAAGTTAACAAAAAGAAAAAAGAGGGAAAACAAGAAGAAGAAAAAAAAAACAAGGAAAACTAAACAAAATGAATAACAATAAATAACAATAAAAACATGGAAAAATAAATAAATAAAAATAAATAACAATAAATTGCAATAAAAGCATGGAAAAATAAACAAAATAAAATAAAATAAAATAAGTATAACAATAAAAGGCATGGAAAAACAAAGAAATATCCGTGCTGCTAAACGTACAGGGTTCGAATTAGTTGGTGAAACGTGCGCAATTGCACCAATTTTCTGAAATATCAGTTTTTGCGCACCACAAAAAGCAGTAGATGTGCGGCTTTCCGCACATCTTTTTTAGGCCCCCGCACACTTTTTGGCCGCAGGCCAAAAAATTGTGCGGGTCCATTTCGCCGTAGGCGAAAAAACAAATTGGGGCCTATTTTCGCCGTAGGCGAAAAAAAATTGGGTCTGTTTTCGCCGCAGGCGAAATTTGTGTTAGGCCTTTTTCTTGTGATTAATTCGACAATTTCCTGCCGAATTTGTTTGTGCCTTTCTTTTTTGAGGGGACTGAGTTCAAATTTATGACGGTTTTGTATGTCCGTGCATGAAACAAGGCTTGAAAGGGTCGCAAATACAGAGGCTATGCTTGTCTGTGTGTTATTTGCAAGACGAGCGAATGAGACGCACATTTTTTTAGTACATTTACGCACATACGTCCAAAATTTTCGCTTCCGGGGGCCCTCCGGGGGCCCCTGCGGGGAGCGCACCTCGCCTCCGGCTCGGTGTGCGCTACGCGCACATGTTGCTGGAGCACTAATTCGAACCCTGCTGCTATATACGTAAGGAACGAACGGTATCGTTTCGAGGCAATTCAGTCGCCTTCACGACACGTCATTTATTTTCAAAGTAGGATAAAGTAGGGGCAACAAGAGGGAATAGTTAGAGCAGCGGCAACAGCAGGAGCAACAGCAGGAGCAGCGGGAGCAGCAGCAGAAGCAACAGCAGAAGCAACAGCAGGAGCAGCAGCAACAGCAACAGCAGCAGCAGCAGCAGCAGCAGCAACAGCAGCAACAGCAACAGCACGGTATCCTAGTTCGAGTAAACCCTCACCGGGTGTCCCGTGTGGTCGGACCGGCGGAAGCAGGCGTCGCACTGCACGCACGTGCTGTCCACCTCGCACCGGCGGCAGTTCCAGGCGATGTCTCCGCGCTTGAACACGTAACCGCAGACCCTAGTCCACAAAAAAAAGGAGAGGGGAACGCCACAGCATAAGCGTAAGAGAGGGGCAGGGGGGGGAGGAGGGGGCCCGGGGAGGGGGTGTACTCGATGTTCATGCATGGCCGTAGTCGCTTGACCATAGACCCTCGCATCCCTACAATGCCGGGACGGAGCATGTCGGGTTTTCACCCACCAGGCAGGCATTGCGAGGGCGGGCGGGGGGGGGTGAACTCATGTAATGCATGGCCGTAGTCGCATTACTATATATATACCCTCGCATCCCTACAATGCTGGGACGGAGCATGTCGGGTTTTAACCAACCAGGAAGACTTTGCAGAGCGGGGGGGGGGGGGAAGGGAAAACATGTTAACACGTCAAATCAACAAGCGAAGGGAATCATTTGTACATCGGATCGCGTAAACTTGAAACACTGCTGTAGGCCGCAAACACTATCCATCCATTGGAACAAACTGCCGAGGAAAATGCGTCACAACAAAACAACAGCACTGCCGTATTCTCCTGATTATCCTCGATGATGTCCCTCCCGGAGAGTGCTTGACTCATACCGTATGATACCACGATCTGGTGATCGTTGTGATCGCGGGCGATCGGGGATAAAAAAAAAAATCAGTTAGTTGGCTTTACGTCGATGACTGCTGTTTATGCTTTCACACCTGGGACAGATAGATCATCCACAGATCATCGATTCCTACGTCATGATTTCGATATTTCAAGGCAGATATATTCCTCATCTGTATGATCTGTATGATTTGTATGATCTATATGATCTGTATGCTCTGTATGATGTGTATGATGTGTATGATATGTATGATCTGTATGATTTGTATGATCTGTATGATCTAGCTCGTGTTGCCGGGTGGGAGCCGCATAACCTGCATGGTGTAGGGCATTTTTCCTGGGCTGGATCTGTACTACGATACAGATCCTGTGCAACACATCAAAACCACTGGCTAGGATATATGAATATATGGCCTACTCGTACAGTAGTACAGCAGTGTGTAATGCTTCTTTGAAAAAAAGACCCAGAAAAATGCGCGCGTGATGACAACCAGCAGGAAAAATACTCAAAAGCCAACAAAAAAACTGGAAATACGTTTGCATTACGTACCTACTCCAGCGTCAGTAAGAATCACAAAAATATGTATCATACCAATACAGTAGTACACGACATATTTTTTTAATAAGGAATGCCTCGTATCTTGGGCCAGGCTCGAATTATTATTATTATTATTGTGTGAGGCAGGGTGTGTCCTCCTCTAGTGTCAGTACAAAACGTTACCACGTTCTTATTTTCGTCCAAAAATTCGAGCCTGAAATTCTTAACTCTCGATTTCTTAAGTGCTGTCGCGCACTTGTACCGGTATATAGCCATTAATAGAGACACAAACAGGAAGCTACTGTACGTACTTGCCACATATACTGTTTTCCCTATGGCGACATCCATGAGTCCGTGCCATTGTCGGGATTACGCCATTACGTCCTTACGGCGAGCCGTTTTGGCGGTAACTAAGAGGGCTGGGACGGCGAAATAACGCGACGACCCCAGTCCCCTATAAAAAACCCTCGTAAAAATATCTAGGAAGCCCCTCAATCTTTGCTTCCCAGCAGTCACATTGGACTTCGGACTTCCAGCGAGCTTGCGCTGTGATGTGACGACCTGCTGCGACACTTGCCGAGGCCGATCAGATGTCACGAACCCAGGACCGCCCCTGCACTACGTCGATGGTCTCCAACCCCCTCACCCCGAGCACCTGTTATTTACCAAAAACGCCCCACGACAGTAGAAACCCGTTTCGCGTCCACCCTCTACGACGAAACGCCTCACAACAGAAGTACAGACCTGCTTCCCCCGCTGCTCTGCCGAAGGTTCCGAAGCGTAGGCCCGGGGTCTCCGAGACAGCACAGCCAGCTACACCACGTTGGGAGAGAGGAAGGCGTTGCGTCCACTAGCACCAGCATCACGCATTGCCGAAGCAGGGACAGGTCTGCCAAGTGCAGCGGCACCGAGGGAGGGATGCGGGAGGGGGAGGGGGGGGTGCTAATCGTTAACTATTGGGAATTGTGGATGATGGATGTGATTGGATAATAAGACGCATGTTACGAATAAGGGGGGTAACATTTTTTTCGCCAAAAATTAGTATACTCCTGAACCGAGGAGCTCCACCCAATAAGGCGCATGCCCTGTAAGGCGTGCATTTCCCTATAAGGCATGCATTTCCCTATAAGGCATGCATTTCCCAATAAGGCATGCCTTATCCAATAAGGCATAGACCCTACAAGGCATACTTTATCATTGCAACACCATTAGTGTTTATACATGTTACACATATCCAATGTATACCAAGACCATCGGGTTGAAACTTTCATTTGTTTCGCAAAAGTATAGCCCCCATGACCAAAGCAGCAGGTACATTCCTTATCGTCTGATGGGTGATGGATGTGATTGGATGATGCGTGATGGGCGATGCATGTGATTGGATGGTGCAGGATGGGTGATGGGTGTGATTGGATGATGCCTGATGGGTGATGGATGTGCTTGGATGATGCACACGATGGATGTGATTGGATGTGATTGGATTATGCGTGATGTGAGGATTGTGGGTGGTGGATGGATGTGGCTGGATGATGGATGCAACGTAAAGCATCATGTGTGATGGATTATCGATATGATTGGATGATGGGTGATGGGAAATTGATGTGGTTGAATGGTGGGATGTAAGAGGATTGTGGGCGATGGATGTGGCTGGATGATGGATGCAATGGCATGATATATATATATATATATATTTTTTTCCCCATCCCATTTTTATCTTCGCCCTTCCTTTCTCTCTCCTCCCTAGTCGTAACTCAGATCCGGGGTCACAAAGTAGGCTCCTCTCCCTCCTCCCCCACTACGGTTCTTGCCTTGGTTTTTTATCGCGACAAGACTTCAGCTTTTTCTTCCCTCGTCGACTCGCATCGAATTGTGCCTACCCACGCTACTATTAATAGGCGCTCTCAGCAGTTGATTCCGTTTTTTATTTGTTTTTGAAAATAAACTCAAAAGTCCGACCCACGTGAGATTCGAATTCCCGACATCAACTCTTAGAAGCGTTCGAGGTTACCACTAGACCATCTGGGCGACCGATGTGGTGGATAGTTTGTGTGATTCGGATTATAGACGATTACGTGTGGTGGAAGCGATCGGATGATGGATGAAGGGCGGTGGGTGCAACAGGAAGTTGGATGATTGGATAGGGGGTGACGGATGATGGATGTTACTCGGATGACGGACATGACAGGATCACGGATGATGGATGATGGCCGTAATTGGACTACGGGTACATGGTGGGTGATGGATTGCGATTCTGGTGACTAGACGATGGGCAATGGATGGAATTGGATGACGGGTTGTGGATGTGATTGGATGATGGGAGGTGGAGAATGGGAAATCGGGGATGGATGTCGGATGTGGGTGATGTAGGCATCGCGCCCCGGAACCGGAGTAGGACGTCAACCGTCTGCCGTGTTTGGGAGCATTGTAAATCCGGAAAATTGGCGAGAGACGCGTGCGCGCTGCAGCTGCTGGATGTGGATCAGCGTCAAGCCTGTTGAGCTGGTTCTTCGTGCACCCAAGACAAGTGAGAACAGAAAAGCGGGACACGCAAGCCACAGTAAAAGACAGGCAGGGTCGAGCGAAGCAAAGCAAAAGCAAAGCAAAGCAAAGCAAAGCAGAGCAAAGCAAAGCAAAGCAAAGCAAAAGCAGAGCAAAGCAAAGCAAAGCAAAGCAAAGCAAAGCAAAGCAAAGCAAAGCAAAAGCAAAGCAAAGCAAAGCAAAGCAAAGCAAAGCAAAGCAAAGCAAAGCAAAGCAAAGCAAAGCAAAGCAAAGCAAAGCAAAGCAGAGCAAAGCAGAGCAAAGCAAGTCCGAGCACAGCTAAGCACAGCCAAGCAAAGGCTCTGCTTAAGGAACCTGGTATTCCTGGAACACGATTGGCAAGTCCTTTGGAACGGCAGCAGTTCTGCTATTCATATGATATGTATGTACAGCGGGAAAGGAAAACAAACTGACTCGAAAATGTTGAAGTGATTTCAGCGCGAAGGGCATTCTTACTCTTTCCAAAGGAAAAAAAAAACGTATCGTATATACCGGTTAACCGGTCCTTACATTTCCGGCCGATAAGTACTACGGAATACGGTAGATATTAAAAGTATCTTGCATACTGCACAGGTCGTCAGAGTACCAGCAACCTCCGAGTACCAGTCACTTCAGCTTTCAGTACCCTAGGGAATCGCGAGGACTCAGTCGTTTCATCTTTCAGTACCCGAGGGACTCGCGAGGACTCGGTCATTTCAGGGCAGCTCCCTAGGATTCAGTCATTTCAGCTGTCAGTACCCTATGTAGGGACTCGCGAGGACTCAGTCATTTCAGCTTTCAGTACCCTAGGGACTCGCGAGGACTCAGTCATTTCAGCTCTTGGTACCCTGGGGACTCGCGAGTACCAGTCATTTCAGCCTTCGGTGCCTAGGGACTCGCGAGGACTCAGTCATTTCAGCTTTCAGTGCCCTGGGGACTCGCTACGACTCAGTCATTTCAGCTTCTGGTACCCCGGGGACTCAGTACTTCAAAAGGACTCGGACTCGAGAGTCAATGACTTGAGTCTATTGTGTATTGATATTGTATACTACGAGTTCATATCATACGTATGATATTACACCTGTAACCTGTACTGGCGAACGAAAAACCTACCCGTTGTTGTAAACAAAACAAACAAAAGATGCCCCGAGGCAGCAGCAGTGCAGCAGCTAGAGTACAGCAGATACGTATACTACAAAAGCGACACGCATATTCGTCAGGACATTTTTTTCGTCTGGAATTTGGGGTTCCTTAACCCATTCATTCATAACTTGAAAAGCATGTCCCACACTAGCTCCAAGTAGTTTGTCCCCAAATTCGTGGGACCAGTTCTTAACCTATTCAGAACTGAAAAAAATGTCCCACACTAATTCCAAGTAGTTTGTCACCAAATTCGTGGGACCAGTTCTTAAGGGGATAGTACAAGGCAGAACAAGTCGCGGCACGCGCCACACACAAAATGACGATAGGAGGGCGTAAGTTACCCATTCGCCGGAGGATAAAAATAAAAAAATAAAAAGATACCAAAGACATTTGAGAAAATAAAAAATAAAAAGCTATACGTATACATGCTCGTGTACTTATATTAAAAAAATTAGAAAAACAACAGCTGTGAGCTCGAGGATTTCGTCGAAGCTCATCTTTGCTAGCTGAGTGTAATACTTCGATTGCGCGTACTTACGGATTATAGTCCATACGTATGATATATATCAGGTATCATATCATATGTACAAGGACAAACAAAATCTGTGGTACGATAGCTATTCATGTAATACGTACTGGTACATATTTATACGAGTATGTACATATAACTGGTATACATTACCACGTACCAAAAACTACCACTTATCTCTGCGCGGATATTATATGACCAGTAACCCCCAAAGAGTACGGTCTGAAGAGCAAGGAGTGACGAGTGAGGACTAAGGAGGAGCGAAGGCTGGTGAGCAAGGGCCGAGGAGCAATATCTGAGGAGCATTTTGACAGACAACCAACGACTGAGGAACAGTACCTAAAATTAGGGCTGGGCACTGGCTGGCTCAGTCAGTAGCGATTATACTGTCGTCAAAATCAATCCGTATACTGGATTGCAGCAGTATATATACTGTCTCTCCTCGGTCTCCTCTCTCCTTCCGAAACGCGTATAGTGGGTTTCCGTACCATAAGGTGGCGTGTTTCTTGGACGTACGCAAGAAAAGACCTACTGGCGAATTTACTGGCCGGGTCAATCAGTAAAAAACTATTATACTGCCAGTACATACTGTGCCAGTGCCCAGCCCTACCTAAAATAGGAGCAAGGAGTGAGCTGGCAAGGCAGGGGGGCAAGGACTGAGTAGCACTGTCTGAGTGGAGCAAGGACTAAGGAGCCACGATCAGGAAGGGAGGGTTGAGAAACAAAGGACGAGGGGGGAAAGAGCACGCCCTGAGGAGTACAGGGCTGGGTAAACACTGGATGGGCAGCAAAGGTCACGGAGCAAGTGCTGAGGAGCAAGGACTGCGGGAACAGTAAACCGAGGGGCGAGGAACTTTGAGGAAAGAGAAAGGACTGGAGAGAGTGTAGGGCTGAGGAGCGAAGACTGAGCAGAATTGGCCGAGCAAGGACAGAGGGGCCATTTGACTCGGGAGAAAAGACTGAGGAGCACATACGGAGGGCCAAGGGCCAAGGAGACACGATTGAAGGGCGAGGATTGAGAAGCAGGGGACTGAGAGGCGAAGCCCGAGGAGCAAGAGCTGGGGAGCAAGGGCCTGAACAGGAACGAGGACCGAGAAGCGACTACTGAGGATAAGGGCTGTGGAGCAAGCACTCAGGCGCAAGGAGCGAGGGACAAAGATTGAGGAGGGAAGACGCGGGGCATGACCGAGGAGCAAGGGACTGGGGAGGAGCAAGGGTTCCCGAGCAAGGGTTCCGGAGCAAGGACGGAGGAGTAAGGCCTAAGAAGCAGAGGGGCTGAGGAGAAACAATGCGAACAGCAAGGACTAAAGAGCATGGAGTGAGGGGCAGGATTGGGAAGCAAGGACTGAGGGGCAGGAATATGCGTGTGAGGTGTTCAGGAGATACATGCATGCAAATATGTTCATATTTCCATGTACACAATCTAAAAATCAAGCACACGTCGTCGAACATCTTCCTGTCATAGTCTACAGCAGCACTCGGGAGAAAATACACGTAGGGACGCCTCATGATGATGCTCCGCCTTTTCCACTTACGAAACCCCCGATATTTCAAGTCAACTACATCCCGAAGGGGAACCTTGTACTACTACGTATATAAACCATGTGACTAGGCCCTTGCTTTTCAGGCATGCATGAAAAAACGCCCGCATTGCCATTTCTGAAACAGGCGTGTCTGGATTACTGTTTTCGTGCCTGTTTTGTCTGTCTTTTGCCGGCACACCCCAAAAGGCACTTTTAGGTTTCAAGCACTCAGAACCAACGCCGCTAGTCCGGAACTCCCAAAATCAGGGGAAAAGGGACGAAAAGTGTAGGGCCTGCTGTGCATGCCTGAAAAAATGCCTGAAGTGCCGTTTCTGAAACAGGCGTGCCTGGCCCACTATTTTCGTGCCTACGTATGATATCTTGTTCAAGGCAAGTGCAGGCATTGTTTCAGGCATTTCACGCTCGAAACAAACTAACTTAAGAATAGGATAGGCCAAGGGTTCAGGCACGTCTCAGGCATTGTGCAAGGCAACTTATTAAGGCACATTCAGGCAATTGCGTGAATTTGCGTGAATTTGCCCGAATCTTAATTTTTTATTTTGCCTGCACATGAGCCATGAGGCCAACATGTGACCATAAACGGTACTCGTATATACGTGTCCTATCAATGTACGTTGTATATACGACGTATGGTATGTATGATATCTACGGACAACAGCAGTACTTTTCGTACAGCAGTGTATACGTCGTAGGTAGACTACTCAGTGCGCAGACGCGGCCATCGGCCCGCGATTGGAGGCTGTGTACGAGTATGGCAGTATGGCACCGTCCTTGTACTACTAATATCACCACTGGTACTACTACTACCGTACATATAATAACCCGTCACATCACTCATCGTGGCTGCGCAGCGCAGTGCATGCGCTCAGCCAGTTCCTCTTCCTAGTCCCACCAAACCCCAGCTGCAGCAGCCGCAGCAGCAACAGCCGCAGCAGCCGCAGCCGCAAGCAGCAGAAACATATGTTTACGATATGTGCTGCCAAGCAGTACACCGAAGCAGTGTCGCTTGGCGGGCAACATTACGTACTCGCACGTATCATATATCATAAATGGTCTCCACACCACTACGATTTAGTATACAGGTAACAATCAGGTGTCGCAAATGTCACCTGTGACTCCATCAGCCGAACGGATCTCTCGAACGAGGGTTCCGGGGTCGGGGAGCAGCGTGTTGCTCTGCCGGTCCCAGATCACCCGCCCGTCCCGTCCCACCAGCTTCTCCGGAAGAGACATCGGAACTCGAGCCCGAGGGCTGCCCAGTTTCCTAGCCCTTTCTCCTGACTTCTGCCTTCTGAGCACGAGGTTCGTCCTCTAGAATCGTCGTACGCGTACAGCAGCAGTAGTAACGTTTTCACCAAATGGTATGATAGTCCTGTGATCCTGGTGACCTGTGATGGTCACCTCCAGCTGACGCTTCCGGCCGTAGCAAGGCAATCACGATGGCGAGCAAAAAGTGATAAACGGTAAGGGAGATCCACTTGCTGTGAATGCCCTTATGCTGTTCTGTTGACTGCTGTGCAGGTTCTTCGTCCCGCACTGCAGAAGAGGGGCCGCCCGCAGAGGTCTCAGCAGAACAAGCCAGGGAAGCAGTCCCACTATAAAAATGCCTGCCATATTTATGAAACCTACGCTTGCAACATGCTTCTGAAACATCAATATCCGCCACCCGCTTGAGCACTGGGCGATACTGCTCGTACACCTACCCAGGGTCTGAAGCGTTTGGCACAGCTTTGCTCTAGTAAAGTAACCGATAAGCGTTCGAGTTTAATCCTGAAAATAGAGTAAGCTTAGCGCGGGATCGCCCCGCACGAAAGACACATATTACACTGCTCTGTGTTGCCTGCAACTAACAATTAGTTCATGATGTTGGGGAAGGTCAACTCATGGGCGCTAGTGCGAGCAGCTGTTGTTCTGCTTTGGACAGCGTCCCCCGCATCTGGAACAAGTCTGCCGCCTAGGCTGGCTGCCCTGTCACCTCCCACCTCGGTGAAGGCTTCAGCACCCGAGCCGGTTCTGGCGGAACCGGTGGAAAGATCCCCGCCAGCAACGGCGGCAACAGCCGCATCGTCGGCAGCATCGGCGGTAGCGACAGCAACGACGAAGGGTGAAGCTGCCTCAAACGAGCAAGAAGACGTGAATGGGCCAACTGAAAGCGATGCCGATTCTCCTCCTGCTGCTCCTTCTTTGCCTCAAGGCTGCACGTTCTTTCTGGTTCGACGTGAGTGGTCCGCCCCGGGCTCCTACCGAGCTCAGGGGTATGCGTGTGGGTATGTTAGGTGTTGGTAACCGCTTACCGGTACGATATTTACCTGTGGGTGCACCACAACAGCAGCAGTCAGTAGTCACAGCACAGGGCGTTGTCTGTGATCCTGTGTTTTCAAGTACACTGATTGATGTGCGTATTACACCAGTACGTATAATATGTAAAATACATGAACAAGCAGCGAACTGCTGTGTTGTCTTTCGTTGACATGTCATGTACACGACTACAGCAGTACGTCCATCCAT
>MEHQ01004035.1:16033-30414 GCA_008828725.1 Saccharina japonica | reverse complement strand
TAGCCGCCCGCGCAGCGGAGCCCTTGTACCTGATATATATTAGCCGTCTACTATATACCCCTTGACCAGGTAGCTCTTAGTAGGCTACAGGCTACCGGCTTACGTACAAGCTATACGGACAGGCGCTTGGTCACTCGCCATCGTGTTCGCCGGTGAGATGCCAGCTCGAAGCATGATCTCCTTCAGCTCCCGGCCCGCCTTTTGCGCCTGCGACAAGCCTTCCTCCGTCAAGCCGTTCGCGGGATCTACGCCGCTCTCCAGCGCTGACACGATTTTCCCGGCGACGTTAGGCCTGTGCTTCTGCCCGTCTGAGACATTGGTGGGGGTTCGGGTGGGTGGTGGGTGGGGTCTGGGGAGTGGGGAAGTGGAAGTGGAGATGGTGGTCGGGTGGGAGAGAGGTTGGGGGGGGGGGCGAGGCGGGAAGGGGGGAGGGTGTAGGTGGGGTAATAGGGGGAGAGCTCGGGGGGGCGTGACTTAGTGGCGTGGAGGGGGGGGGTCGGGGGGGGACAGGAAGTCGAGAGTAGCGATGGGGTTGTAGAGCAAGAGGTCTTCTCTGCGACCTGGACAGCGTGGTGCGACGATGCCGAAGTATTGTAATTGACGAAACGGAGGGCAGTTTTGCCGTTTTTGGCGATAGCAGCGTCGATATTTTACTTCGTACACGGTTAAGGTGTGCCTATGGCAGTAGTGGGGGACGGGTAGTTTTGCCTTGGTACCCGGGAACGAAAAAGCGTGAGTGGAAGCGGTGTTGGAGCACAGTTATGACACATAGCTGAATCATAACTAAACAACGGAGCTTTCACGGTATACTTATGGTTCCCCCTGTACCAAAGTGCTCCAACTCTTGTCGTTAACACTCCAGAATCTGAGTGATGATCTGTTATGTTCTGATTGGTGATGCTATGCTCTGATTGAGCTGTCCATGTTATGAAGGATGGCGCCTACGTGTATGTCTGGTACATTAATAATACCTGGTACTTAATGTTTCTTTTTTATTTTTGGTTGTAGTCAATAGTTGTGATTAATGACGTGCTCTTTATAGTGTATCACTGGACGTGTCCTGATTGATGGCGTTGTATTTCGACGCTCTGCGCGTGAATGATCTAGCCTTGTGCTGGACTGCGGATGCTATGTTCTTACCGATCCATAGTGCCATCTCGCTTGATCGCGGTGTTTTCATGATCGATGTTGTTACCCTCTTGGATGGCGATGTTATGGTGTGGTTGGTAACGACACGTTCTGCTTGATCGTCTTTTTGATATGGTTGCTGATGCAATGATTTTTTATTGATGATGTTGTACGAGGTACATTGATTTTTTTTTGTTCGCTCGATTGTGTCATTATTGTCTGACTGACGATGCTATTTTCCTGCTTGGATGTCACGGCAGATTGATGCTGTTGCTATTAATAGCGTGGTTGATGATGTTCTGTCCCGACTGGTGCCGAGATTAGGGTTTGCACTCATTTTGGCTCATTTGTTTGGCCTGTTGAGCACAGCTATCCGCTGGTAATGAGATCATTTTTTACTGGCGACGTAAATTGTTTCGGGACTATGTAGTAGCGCACATAAATCTTGGCCGGGTTGTTGTGCGGTGCCGCGTTGATTGCAGGCGAATTAACGCAGGGGTAGGGGGTAGTAGCCCTATATGGGTGAGAGTCTCAGGCCGATCGTAGCAGAGAGGCCTCATTGATCCCAAAACTATACACTCTGTCCCGAAATAGAAGCACATTTTACAGATTAGTATTCAATAAAAACGTTGATTATATTTCGGGACAGATTTGGTCACGAATCAACGCGTCGACGGAGGATTAAGATTGTTACCGGAGAAAATTCTTCCAAAAGTCATGTTTCGCGTGAAACATTTGATTGAGCTCCTCTTGTGAGGAGCAGCTCAGAAAGTAAGGCACCGCCCCTAAAAGGCATCGATCTAAAATCGAGCGAGCGTCACCAGCAGCAGCCCACACCCCCGGCTCTCTACCTTGCGGTGTATACTATCGCTCTTCAGATATTTGCTGCTGCGGTTGCATGGTTATAGATACGCGATGAGCCAGCCAGCCCTCTGCTCCTCCTCGTATATGCGGACCGTCGGTTCCTACTGAAACCGCTGTGTGTTCGATTATAGCATCACACAGGCCGAGGAAAACGGCTTCGATTTTTTTTTAATTAAAACAGCGCGACCTTAACCTTGCGTTCGGTTGATAAGTTACTACTGGAGCAGTGTGAGTTATCTCGCTGCACCCTGGAATAGAAGCAGCAGCAGCAGCAGCAGCCGAAGGCATCAGCAGTAACCCAAAAAAGAAGAAGAAGTTGCATTCGCTTTCAGGCGGCAGCGACTGCGTGCCGTCAACTGTCAACGGAGAGCCTCCGTTGCACAGAGGAGGCAATAACCCTACGGGCAAAGCAATGCGTCGATTCGATGGTAAAAAAAGAAAGGAAATAAAAAAAAGGGGTGGCACCGCACCCATGTACAACGAAAAACGAGACGAGAGCACCCAGGGAAAGATCCAGCAAGCGCAGCAAGCAGTAGTGCTTGGTACATAAGATATATATACCACAGCATACGCTCCACAAGCAGAAAAAAAACGTGATTGATTTATATGCAGCATGGAGAAGATGTAACACACCGACATTTTGCCCCACACAGCCGACACCGGGGGACGCTGTCGCCGGATCTTGCTCCTGTTCGATGACGTTTTCACGCCCCCGCGGTCCCCCAGATAGCTCGGGGCCGCCACAGCCAGCACCCCCCCCCCCCCCCCCCCCCCCCCATTACCAATGAATTTGCCGACTACAGCCGAAACTACGGCCTGAAGTGCTGTCTGTACAAAAACACACGGTATGCGTGGTCAATGGTTAAATGACTAAGGCAAGCAACAGATGAGTACCCCCCCCCCCCCCCTTCCCAACGACCACAAGACAACGCCTCATAGGTAAAAAAAGTCGAACATCGACGACGTATGACAGTGCATATAGATGAGGCAATCACAGAGCAAGTCGTACCGCACCCGAAATACGCCATATCTCCCACAACAGAGTGGGTGTTGATTCCACTCCAGCCAAGCGGCCAAGCGTTGCGACGCAGCGTGACGTCAAGCCACGTGGGTGCCCGAGACGTTGCTCGGGGCGGCAACAGCAGCAGTGATGGTCAACAGCAGCAGCAGCAGTAGTTCGTAGAGGTATGTCCAGAGCCAGCAGTAGCCAGCAACAGCAACAACATCATCTAAAGAGCAACAGCAGTAGCCCCCGGCAATATCCGTGGCGAGCAACAATAACGGCAGTGGCCAACACCAACAGCAGAAGCCAACATCAACAACAGTAGCCAGCAACTGCCGGCAGTACGTACGTAGCGAGCAGCAAGATCATCCCGCGGCGAAATTTGCTTCAAGACCCCCCCCCCCCCCTCCCAGCAATGTCGCTCTGTCGTAAAACCGACGCTGTGCTCCGTCCCGTCATTATAGGGATGCGAGGGTCAATGGCATACGACTACGGCCATGCATTGCAATGAGTCCACCCCCAACCCCCCTTCCACCCCCCCCCCCGCCAAAAAACCGGGGGGAGGGGGCGGCAGGGGTGCTTGGTCTGCCTTCGCAGTCCAACCGGGGCAAAAACAAAACACCACAAAAACAATTACCAAGCAAGTAGCCACGAAAAAAAAAACTACCAAAGCAACCCATGGATGGGCTCACGGCTCGTCTCTCAACGACGCACCCCCATCACCCACCCCCCCCCCCTCATCCGCCTTGTTCAAACAGAAGGTGGAACACCCGCCTAAAAAATTACAAAGACGCGGGCGAGCCCTTCAGTTCCCTCTGGAGCCGCACTTTGCGGGTTGTGCCGCAGGAGGTAGTTTCCCAACCATTCGACCGGGTTGGGCGGGCTGTGGCATCGAAATAGAGAGGACAAAAGAGGCGTAAGGGAAGGTGGGGGGGATGGGCACGAGCCGGAGGCAGGAGCTTAACAATTGCCGTCAATGAAGTAAAAAATTGGGCATTTTTTTTTTAACTTTTCTGATCACGTCTACCTTAACTTTGAGCAACGCAGGGAAGTAGGAGGTACGTCGGCACTTTATACGTGTGTGTTTCAATAAAATACGGCAAAAAACAAAAACAAAAAAAAACATCCGCAAGTGCGCCTCACAAGCGGTTCTTAGTAGGATGCTTGCAGGTCGCCCTTCATGCGACTCGCTCAACAGACACCACACGTTTCGCTTCGCGCTTGTGCAAGCAAAGTCTGCCTGGTTGGTGAAAACCGGACGTGCTCCGCCCGAGCATTGTAGGGATGCGAGGGTCTATGGTTATACGACTACGACCATGCATGACATGAGTACACCCACCCCCGCCCCCCACCGCGGCTCCGCACACGGCCTCCTTATATTACGCTACCCCCGCTCCGTCTCGAAAGGGATGCGTGGTCAATGGTCAAATGACTAAGGCAGGCAACAAATGAGTACCCCCCCCCCCCCTTAGGGATGCGAGGGTCTATGGTCATACGACTACGGCCGTGCGCGACATGAGTACCCCCCCTATAAATATATAATATCTTTATAGGTTGGGTTGGCGTCGGTTGGCAACGACGCTGTAAAACACGCCACTCGCTGCGTGAGCTCGACAACCAGGGTGTCGTTTTTTTTTTTTTTGTTGGCGGTCACCAAAGCTGGCGGTCGAGTAGATCATCTGTGCGGGGTGGAGAACCTTTGCTCCGCACAAGGGGAATGATCGTATCACGTAGTGTTAATATGGTACGGCATCTGCGAGGCAGTTACATAGTAAAACCCATTGCTGTCTCCGGAAGTGGCCACACCAGAAATTAAATTAACTCATTGGAGGCTGTCGTCCATATGCAAGTCCGCCTCAGGGGCGGTTCTTAGCAGGATGCAGCTCACCCTCCATGCGACTCACCCAATACCTCACGGCGCTTCGCGCTTGGTGCAAGCAATGTCTGCCTGGTTGGTGAAAACCCAACGTGCTCCGTCCCGGCATTGTAGGGATGCGAGGGTCTATGGTCATATGACTACGGCCGTGCACGACATGAGTACACCCCCTCCCCCCCCGGCCCCCCGCCTCCACCTCCCCCCCGCCCAGCACCTCACGGCGCTTCGCGCTAGCAATGTCTTGCCTGGTTGGTGAAAACCCGACATGCTCCGCCCCGGCATTGTAGGGGTGCGAGGGTCTATGGTCATACGACTACGGCTATGCATGCAAATGAAGTACACCCCCCCCCCTCCCTCCTCCCCTTTCCATCCCAGCGAGGCGCCCTTCACCGCTCCTTGACGAGCACCGACATTGCCGTCCAAAAGGATGGGCACCACCGTCTGGTCGAGGTACCGCTGCGGATGGGCAGCGACTGCACATTGAGGCGGTCCTGCAGGCTCTCCGCCGCCTTCTGCTCCGCCGACTCCACCTCCGCCACGGTAACGGACGGGGGCCCCTGCTGAGGCACCAGGTTCAAGTTGGCCTCAGAAGCCGGCGCTAAAAAAAAAAAAAAAAACGTCCACAGAAGAAGTTTTGTTGTTTTGGCCGCGCGGAGGGGCGAAAAAAACAAGATTGAGCCGCGATGGAGCATGCCAGAGCAGAAACAAAGAAACAAGAACGAGGACACAGGACACAAAAACAAGGAAAATTTGGTGGTTTAAAAACAAGAACAAGACAGGGGGGAGGGGGGGGGGCGCGTACTCGTTTGTTGCTTGCCTTAGTCCTTTGACCATTGACCACGCATCCCTTTCGAGACGGAGCTGGGGAAAAAGAGGAATGCGGAGAATTGTGTAGGATCCTGACGAAACGCCACCTGGTTTGCGCTGGAAACCCATTGAAGCGAACCAAAGGAGCAAACCAGACACATCGGGTAATATTTGTGCCTCGTCCCAGGCATGTTTCATCTATAGCCTAGGGCAACAGCGATAAACGGGATACCGGTGGTGTTCTGCGCACATGCCGAAATACACAAGGAACTCCCGACACCGAAAGCACCTTACCCCGGCAGAGCTCAGTTACCAAGGCACCGCTGTACTACTGTGATCAGGCCACAAAAACCCACAACAGTAGCAGTGCACCGACTCCCAACTACTCATACAGTACAGGACACCTAATAAGAAACAGGCTGACAAGAAAGCCAGGCTGGTATTTAGAGGAAAACAAGAAATTCGGGGAGTCGTTATCTTGAGATTAGTGTAGAAAGCACCCTCTCACAAATAAGAAAGCCAGCCTGGACCAGATTTCCTGTTTCTTATTAGGTATCCTGTACTAGCCGTTTTGGTGTTCACCGTTTTCAAGGCTTACGCGTATAAGAAATCCAGCCTGGACCATATTTCCTGTTTCTTATTAGTACGGAGGGCCATAGTAAATAGGACCAAACTTTGTTATTAATAGTAAAAATAGGTAAATATATAGGTTTTTGTGTGTCACGTAGGTCCTATTTACTATGGTCTCCCGTGATAGATGTCCTGTACTGTACCAGGTATTGGTTTTCGCCGTTTTCAAGGCTTACGCGTTCGCCATTTCACGGTATACCGGTACATAACGCCGGTCGATAGGCTCGTCAGACCCGGGCAACGTCAACCCCTCCAACTTCAGATCTAAAGAAGACGACAGCACACGTCCCGCGGAGCAACGACCAATGACATAATATGTACAAGCAGCAGAGCATTGCTGGAGGTCAGAACGTCAGAAATAAACGACGCGGTAGGGTGTATCGGGTTCCTTTCTTTTGTGTCACAGACGGTTCACAAGTGGCCGGGAATCCTCCGCCCCCTGTCCAACTGTTGTGTGTCTTGTTTTCACATGAAACCGTTCTTTCTACCCAACCACATCAGTACAACCAGTGTCCGTCCTGATTAGGTTCTCTACCCGCGCCCTCTCGCAGAACCTAGGGTGGGACGACTCGGGCAAGAGAAGGAGGAGGAGGGAGGGATGTACATGATTCGCCTTTTGCCGTGGCAGTGCCCGCGACACGCCGCGATTTTTGGGAGCTGCATTGTTTTTCGTATCATACGTTCTGCTGCTGTACGACGTGCTTTAGCTTCTGTCGTACAAATCAGTGTATGTACTCTCGCCGGCGTTGACCATTGTCTAGCTGCATGTATGTATGTACGCATGCATGTATTATTGTAGTATTGCAGCTAAGTGCTCAACATGCAGCGTGATGCCGCGAGCGCGCATACTTCTGTTGCGGTTGCTGCTGTGCTGTGCTGCTGCTGTGCATGCTTGCTGAGACTGCTTGCTGCTGCTGCTGCTGTTGTTGATATCATTTTGGCATGTATCATGCCATATAATACGTGCGAGCAGGTAGCTATACGAACGTACAGGTTCTCCTATTAATTACCTGGTATATTACGGGGGACCACAGTACGTCAATAGGGACTACGGCACAGAGCAACACCTATACATTTCCCTATTTGCACTATTAATAACAATATTTGGTCCTATTTACTATGCCCCTCTGTAATAGTGCGGTTGCTGCCGTACGAACAAGTGCCAGCAGGTAACAACGGTACCTTCGAGCAGGCCCAAGAGGGGAAACAGCAAAGGGGCCAGGCGAGAGCGATACCTGGTGATAATATCAAACCATTCCAAGTGTTGAATCTGATTATCGCGATACGGTGTGGTCAACTCTTAACTCTTGTCACATACATGTGTTGTTATTGATTTGGAATTGAGCGACCGAAGTATCACGTTTATATATAGCTTGCAAAGTTGAGTATCGACAGATCACAGCTGACGTATTCTTCAACTACAATTCGAAATAATACGGTACAGCCCAGGTAAAAGCTTACGGTACAGGCCTACTCTTTCGCCAGCCAGGTATATACAAGGTACATTGAAAACCTGTTGCTGGTTCATTACATCTGACTCTATATGTAGTGTTTTCTTGTGCTTCACTCAAAACACGACACGTACGTATACTTTTAACGTACGAACCCCATTCACGGGTCACGGGCTCGATTTGCCCACGTACACCTTCGGTCATTGGGCTCTTCACGGGTCACGACCCGACCCGCGGGCCCGGTTGAGGAGGTCTTCAAAATCTCACGGGTCGGGCCGAGTCAAATCGGGTCGGGTCAGATCGGATCAAGAGGTTTTCAAAATCTCACGGGTCAGGGCCAGATCACCCTGAACCGACCCGACCCGACCCGACCCGAGCCGCGAAATTTGACTTGACCCGTGAACAACCGTGGTCATTACGGGCGTGCGGAGAACCCAGGCGGGCGTCAGCCCGCCGCGGCAAAGCTCCCCCTTGTATCGTATAATCTGCGATGTTCCAGAGGTAGACAGAATCCGAGTAAGACTCAGTCATTGACTCGCGAGTGGGAGTCTTTTTGACGTACTGGTTCCCCAGGGTACCAGAAAATGACTGAGTCCTCGCGAGTCCCCAGGGTACTGACAGCTGAATTGACTGGGTCCTCGCGAGTCCCCAAGGTACCAGAAGCTGAAATGACCGAGTCCTTGCGAGTCCCTAGGGTACAAGAAGCTGGAATGACTGAGTCTTCGCAAGTCCAAAGGGTACCAAAAGCTGAAATGACCGAGTCCTTGCGAATACCGAACCAACGGGTCAAACAAAAAAGAAAATATATTTTTTTGTGCATTTTGTTATCGCTCACTACGAACGAAAAAACTGCAACAGGTCGTCAGAGTACCAATACCAGTCATCGGGACTCAGTCATTCACTCGCGAGTACGAGTTGTTTTGAAGTACGGAATCCCCAGGGCACCAGGAGCTGAAACGACTGAGTCCTCGCGAGCCCTCAGGGTACTGACAGCTGAATTGACTGAGCCCTCACGAGTCCCTCGTAGGGTACCAGAAGCTGAAATGACTGAGTCCTCGCGAGTCCCGAGGGTACTGAAAGCTGAAATGACTGAGTCCCGAGAGTGCTGAAAGCTGAAATGACTGAATCCTCGCGAGTCCCTATATAGGGATATAGGGTACCGAACGCTGAAATGACTGGTACTCGAAGGTATTGTTACCCTGACGACCTTTGCAATGTTGCAATGTTCATCTTTCATAGGGTCCCAATATCATATGATACGTGAGGAACGTACTCCTTGGTTAACCATGGTAGATATTCTTCGAGTACGTACGTACCCTAACCCTGTTCGGATTGCCGGTACACAGCAGCAGTATGTGCACCGCATGTAGTCTATACGAATTGATTTCCTGCTGAAGACTTATCAGAGGCGGTCCTGTTCGTTTATTTCAGGGCGAAACGTTTGGCAAAGCCTTCAGTCTTTCGGACTTCACGCCGAGGCCCGATGATGATAATACATGCTTCGAATATATGATACTCGTACGTATGTACGCACTGTGTTTTGACTATAATACCAGTACTTCCATAGATAAAATTTGTATAATGTACATATCTGTATATGGCGCTATGCATCCTTCAGGGGCCCAAGGGTATCATAGCGGTCAAAACCATGCCAGGCGCGGTCATGTCAACCCTCTATAAGTGGGAGCGCTCAGCAGCGCGACTACACGAAGTGTTACCTATTAACATGAACTATACGTTAATAATAACTTGACATTAATTGACGATGACAGCAGTGCAGAACACCTAATAAGAAACAGGCCAAGAAGAAAACCAGGCTGAGATCTTGAAATTGGTGTAGAAAGCACCCTCTCTCGGATAAAAGAAATCCAGCCTGGATCAGAGTTCTGTTTATTATTGCTCGTATATAGGTGTCCTGTACTGCAACGGCCACTACGCGATTAGGGGAGGATACCGACCGACGTCCGAGATGCAATGCAGCGCCCTTGGGGGCAAAGGGTCGTGCGGCACGGGTGCACCATGAGCCAATATACCCGTACGCACTGCTCGGCGCTCACGCTGCTTGTAGACGGTTGATAACAGCTACTATTAATATATACTCGTACGTAGAGCTTACCACTTTTTCGAGACTACAGTAGTAGGTCTGGATCTGTGATTGGCTTAGGGTAAGGGTAGGGTTGGTCCGAATGGCTCAGGGTCGGGGTTAGGGCCGATCTGATTGGCTCAGGGTTAGGGCTGGTGGTCTGATTGGCTTAGGGTTAGGGTTGGGTTGGTCTGATTGGGTTTTATAGGGTGAGTTAGGGTTAGTTTACGAGTATCGTCGTCTCGTACACAGAAGTGTGTATCAACCATTTTTTCCAAGATTAAGTTGGCAAGCATTGAAGCAACCCTATAATAGCTGATAACACCTACGAGTATGATTAGAACTAAAACTATCGTTGTTTTGGTCGTTATCCTTCAATTGGGCTCCTCCCAAAGGGGTTAATAGCAGTTAATATTGCCATGCTGCTTGCGTGTCGGAGATCATCTGCAATTGACCTCCGGGTTAATCCACTCCCCGCTCCTACTACTGTACGTACGACGTACGAGTACCAGGTACCCCTGCTGCTTAAGGCTACGCAAGGCTGTTCTTGAGGTGACCGATTCTACAAATAATCGTCAGTTTTTATCGACACTTTTTTTCCCGTTCAAATTCCACATGGGGCTAATAGATCTGTTACCTATTACCCACGTCGACGACGCAAACAGGCACTACTGGGAATGAATGATGTTTGCGCTTTGCTGCTGCAGCAGCAACCAGTGCAGCAACAGATAGTACCAGGGGGGAGGGCACCCACCTCGGAGATCGCGGGTAGTCTACGTACTTGGTATATAAACAGGCATTCAAATGATTGTTTGCTGTGCTGCAGCAGCAGCAGTCAGTGCAGCAGCAGTATCGTACGCACAGAGTACCTTGGAGGAGGTGGGGGGGGCGCACCAACAGGGGGGGAGATCGCGAGGCTGAAAAAACTGACCCCGGCCCCCGTCGAGGCCAACTCGCCAACCTAAGTTCTCCATACATCAACCTTGACCTTGATCCACACAGGCAGGCAGACAGGCAGGCAGGCCGACAGGCAAGCTACGAGTACGAGTGTACCTTGGTTGTAGCCCGAGAGACAAAAGGCAATAAAGTGCCGACTTGCACGGAGGCAGCGGAGATTGATGTCACCGAAAAACATCAAACGCCGCATGGACCGCACCCAGAAGCTGCCCATACGGTAGGCTCGCTTCCCAAGAGAGTACTCTCGACACAACAGAGGCACGGTGGGTGAGTACCCGGCCAACGCAAAGTCGTTCCCCATCCGAAGATAGATCACCCGTTGTCGTGCGGTCAGTGGCCCTTTCTTGATGATGAGAGGAGACTATCATTTGGAAAAAAATACGAAAGAAGTTCGAATCTATTTCCGTTCGGCAACCCAAGCCGCCTTTCGGCCGTTTAGCGCAGAGTTATCACGCTGCAGTCCCGCCCCCCGCCTCCCTCTCTCTCACCGGCCATTTCTGTGACCTGCATTTGATCCTTTTCGTCTCCTTCCGGCATCGCTCGCAGTGCTCGATGTGTGCTGTGTTTGTGGAAAGGAAGGCCGAGGAGAGGAAACGCTTCCCAGTTCTTATGAACTCCCGGCTTTCCTTTTTCGTCACTTTTGGCTGCTCGTAGCCGCTCACCGCAGCAGTAGACTCGCCTCGACAACTACACCTCTCTCTCGGTTAAGTCTGCGGAGACTGCATATTCTAGAGGGTATATAGATTCGCGTGAGACAGACTATTGACGCACAGTCTTCACGCAGGAGGGTTCTCGAGAGAGAAAGGGACAGAGGCACCTGCGAGCTACCATCGTTTGGATCGCCAAATCTGCTCTAAATCCGAAGGTACGCTACGAACGAGTTTGCCTGTTGTGGGATGCTTGCCTGTCAACTTACTGCACAGCAGTACTCGCACAGTAGACAAAGCTTCGTCATCCCAATGGGTATGGCCTGCGTGCCAGCCACATAGACCCGGCCGAGGCTGCCAGAACCAAAGCGACGGACGGCGTGCGGTGCACCGCAGCTGTAGTCTCTTCATGTTTCCCTTTTGTAGATGCGGTGCAAAAGCTGAAATTTGAATTTTGTTTTTTTTAAACGTTTAATAAACAATAAACGTATCGTATGCAACAGGCTCTACGAGGCAATGGCCTTTCTACTTGCAGAGTGCAGAGTCGCGCAGAGTGCGTAGCTTGTGTGTTCTGCGTCGCTTCGAGCCGTGCTCTCCACGCCATATTTTCATACGTAGGCGAATACGGTGTGTTGAGCTAGAGAGCCGCGTGTCCGTTCGAGTCGTGCCGGCATACTTTTGAACGTACAGTATTTCGAAGGACTTTAGCCAAAACAGGGTATACTTGGTACATTTTATGCCTAAAAGAGGTACACTGCTTTTACCCAGCATTCATTTTCATTTGCGATTATTGTTGGTTTTGGTTCTCCTTCGTCGTCTGTGTCATAACAGGTACAGAGGTAATTAGAACGGTATCTCTCTAGGATGAGGACTCAGGGCGGACACTGGGTGTACTGATGTAGTTGGGTAGAAAAAACGGTTTAATGTGAAGACAACCCACACGCACCACAGGCGGTACGAGCAAAACCAACCCGTTTCGTACGGTAAAAATTTGGCGCCCCTTTGGAGCTATAGTAGGTGAAGCCGGAGACCGGAGACCGGAGACCCTACGCGTACAGCAGCAGTGGTATTAATAGTACTCGTACGTGTAGAGAGTTTGAAGCGGGAGGTCCAGCAGAAAAGCTGAACCCGGAGATCCGCCCCGTCCCACCGAAAACCTCCGTCTGAATTGACAGAGGGTACCAGTACGTAGAGCTTGGCCACTTTTTCGAGATTTGATCTGATTTATCTGATTGTGGCTTAACGGTCAGAGTAGGGTTGGTCTGATTGGCTTAGGGTTAGGGTTGAGTTGGTCTGATTGGCTTAGGGTTGGGGTTAGGGTTCGTTATCGTCGTCTCGTACACAGTGTGTATCAACCATTTTCTCAAATAAGTTGGTGAGCAACCCTCGAGGGTACAGCTGACGACAGGTGCGTCGTACTAACAATAGTATCCACCACCGCGAGTTCCTTTTAACATCGAGAGCTACGTATATACAAACAGTACCAGTACCAGTATATACCTATTTTCTATTTTCAAAAGGTGGCGTTCACCCTTATACACTAAATACTGAGAACAAGCCTCCCACCCTATGTCCAAGAATACAGCATGTCCCACAAAACAAATTGGGCTGCAGTTCTTAAAGGGTTAACATAACATGAACACGTGGTGTTGAGCAGGTCGGACGATTTTTAACGTTCACGTCGACAGGCTGGCAGGAAGGCAGGCAGGCAGGCGGCACGAGAAGAGGAGAGGAGAGGGGGGGGGAGAGGGGAGACGAGAAGGGAGAGGAAGAAGCTCACACACTGGCAGGAAGGGGAAAGCTAAAAATACGGGCAGGAAGGGAGGGGAGGGGAGGGGAGGGAAGAGAGGGAAGCAATAGGGAGATACTGCACGCAGAGGTAGAGGAAACCAAGAAGGGAGGGAGGGAGGGGGAAAGGCAGGAACGAACGAACGAAAGAACAAACAAAAACGCGAAGGGAGGAAGGAAGGCGAGCACCAGACTGACGAGGTGGCCAGGTGGTGATTGCAGCTGACTTTTCACTGTATCTACAGGAGGCGCAAAGAGAGGAGAGGATAATCGGTCTGCTTTTCACCTTGTAGTATCGGTACCTGGTATCAGATACGGAATACCAGGTATTCTTTGGTTGATGGCAATCACACCATCGTTTTTATCTGGCGCAGAAGCAGTGAACGGCAAGAAAAGGAGGGAAGGAAGAGAGGAAGGACAGAGCGAACGAGCAAAGGAACGAAGGAAGCGTTTGCTCCGTCGTAAGACGAGGAGAGGGGCGTGAGCATCTGAGAGCCCCCCCAAAAGCGAGAGGGAAGGAAGGGGGTGAGGGGCGGGGGTTAGAGAATGAGGTTCAAGGCGAAGATTGTCCAGGACAAGCTGCTGGTGTTCGCAGGTACGGGGGCACACATTTTTGGCACCAGCACAGCCTTACCAGTATGAAGTACAGTAGTATGAACCCTTGCGGGACTTGGCGCGGAAAAAAGGAAGAAAAATTCGGGACTTAAGGGAAGGAAAAAATGAACTAAAAAAGTTCGGAATTGTTTTACGGACTTTGTTTTTTTGACGGGACCAAATGACGATGACAACCGTCGGGCACGCGAAACAGCTCTGGCTTCTAGTTTGCCCCCAAGTGTCACAACTATTACGCGGGGGGAAATAGTAATCAGAAACCAAATATGGTGTTTAAACACAGGGGGGTGGGTGGTTTCTGCACCCATCGTGGGTGCTGATTGCTTACTACAATAGTAATAGTTAAACTCCAGCCGATTCACGACGTACGTACGAAACACGTGTAGCAATGCATTTCTTGTATATACCGCTACGCGCTCGCTCTAGGCGGCTGGTAAGCCAGCCAGCACCCCTCCCATCCCTTTTGGCCGCTTCTTCCAGGCCCCAAAAAGTACGGTAGTTCATATTTTATGGTAGCAATGCCAGCCGAGCTTGT
>MEHQ01004035.1:0-14613 GCA_008828725.1 Saccharina japonica | reverse complement strand
CGGCGCTTCGCGCTTGGTGCTAGCAATGTCTGCCTGGTTGGTGAAAACCCGACATGCTCCGTCCCGACATTATAGGCATGCGAGAGTCTATGGTCATACGACTACGGCCACGCATGAATATCGAGTACACCCCCCCTCCTGCTGAGTACACCCCCCCCTCCCAACCTTTCCTAGTCTCCCTCTTATTCCTCCTCCCCGTTCCCATAGTTAGTTATCTGCCCTTGACCCCCGACTTACCTGCTGCAGCTCGGCGTAGACGTCGACCCCTTCCGATCCGCTCTCCTGCACGGAGAGGTGGACCGTGTCCTCCGTTAGGTGCACCACGCACAACGCTCCGATCTTCTCGATCGCCCCTATCAAGCCTGCCGCCGCCATCAAAACCACCACCAACAACACCAACACGGCACAGACACCAAGAACACCAACACCAACACCGCCATCACCAACACCAACACCACCACAACACCAACAACCCACCACGACCAACACCAACACCAACATCAACAACACCAACAACACCACCAACATCAACAACACCATCACCAACAATACCAACAGCATCACCACCAACAACATCGCCGCCGCCACCACCACCACCAACAACAACCCAATACCAACACCAATAATACCACCACCAACACCAACCACCGACACCACCGAAACCAACACCAACACCAACAATACCACCACCAACAGCAACAACAACATAACCACCAGCAACACCAACACCAACATCAACACCATCACCAATACAGTACCACCAACATCAACACCAACACCAACCCCAGCGGGTATAGGCATAGCGCACGCACGACGTCGGCGGAGGGAAGGGGGGGCGGGGGAAGGGAAGGGAAGGGAAGGGAAGGGGGGGGCGGTTAATTTCGGTCGTACGCGGAGGTCACAGCCCCGGAAAGCGTCAGCTGTGGGGTGGAACCATTCCAAGCGTATGCCACGAGCACCAGAGCACACACCCTGTGCGTTCTGTTGCGCCCATTCACCTGTGAGAGCCGGTACCGGTAGACTGCAGCAGGCAGGCTGTTCGTTTGACATAATGTTACATGAAACACTGCTTGACTTCTTGCAGATACGCAGCAGTGCCGGTAAAATGAGAAGACACTAGTGGTAAAAGTCGAAAAAATACAAACAAACAAACAAAAAACGCGGTTGGAGAGGGCGTCTGTGTTGGTGCGCTTCGCTTTCTCCCCTTTCCCGGGCTTTCCGCTTTGTGGGCGTTTCGCATGGCAGGGGTGTGGGCTCACGATAGACACCTTCGCCACGAACCGAGCCACCTTGGTCATCACCTACCTAGGCTCCCAGTACAACCTTGCCGACCCTCGGCTGGAGTGCACCATCGAGGACATACCCACCCCCGCGCCCACCCCGGCGCCTGGACTGCCAACACCCTTTCCGTCATCGTCATCATCTTCTTTGTCTTCTTTGTCTTCTTCGTCTCCTTCGTCTGTCGAGCCCGGCACGCTGTCGCCCTTGATCGGTGGAGGGGTGCCCTCGGCGGCTCCTTCTGATGATGGGCCTTCGTGGATGCCTGTGATGTCATCTGGGGCGCCTTCTGGCACTGGGATGCCTACGGTGAGCTTTGGCTTTCGGTATGGGTTGGGTTGGGTTGAGTTGGGTGGGGTTGGGTTGGGTTGGGTTAGATTGGGTTGGGTTAGGTTGGGTTTGGGCTGAGCTCGGCGATGTTGGGTTTGGGTAATAGCACAGAAGCACAGTACGTAGCACAAAGCAGAGCACGTCAGGACAGTTGTAGCGCAGTAACATCGCACAGCAGTAGCACAGTAACACGGAAGCACAGCACAATGGCACAGCAATAGCAACGGAAGCACAACATAGTAGCACAGCACAGTAATACAGAGTAATTCAGCAGTAACACCCCGCCCTGACGTTTTCGTAACGAATTCCCCATTCTGTCGTGGTCCCCCACCCTCTGCTCTTTGCAGATATGGCGACTAAACCCCTCTGTATTCCTGTGCAGCCCCCCCGCTCGCCCCCCCTTGAGGCTTCCCTAACGCATTACACGCCCCATCAAACCCCTCAACGAGTACCTGGTACAGATAAGCCCCCTTTTATGCTATGAACTCCTCGCCGTTTTCTACCCTTTCCTCTGCGGCTGCTGCGACTAAACGCCTCTTTTTTTATTGCGCAAACCCCGCTGGCGGCGTGTTTGAACCGCTCACGGTGGGAAGGCTCTGGAAATCGATGTGGTGCATGACATTCCCGTGAAGGTCATGCCGGCTAACGAGGCCTCATACTACCGCCCGCCGAAGGTTCAGATGCCCCAGGTGCGTGTATGCGCGTGTATGAGCGTGTGTGAGCGTACGTATATGCGTGGGTGTATGTGAGTGTATGTGCGTGCATGAGCGTGTATGTGCTCTTATATGCGTGTGTGCCTGCGTATATGCGTACATGTGCGTGAGTGTACGTACAGATCATTTGTGCATTTATGCTCGTGCATGCATGTTGCACCTACACGTATGCGCGCTTGTGTGTAATCGTTGTATGCGCGTGTATGTGACTGTATGCTCGTGGGTGCTCGTGTATGCGCGTTAATGTTTTGTACGTGTATGTGCGTATATGTGCGTGTATTGCGTGTGCGTGTGAATGTGTCTCCACGCGTAAGCGGAGTCGGCAGGAGCGCGAGGAGAAAGGTTCCGAGTGGGACGGAGCCTGAGGGCGAAAGGAGCGGGAGGGAGTAGGGGGGGGAGAGTGGGAGGGGAGGTGCACAGCAGTAGTGTAGGGGGGTTGTTTTGTTACACCAATATTAGTAGTACTCTCCGGCCGTAGTACAGCCACCCTCGGGAGGAACCTCTACAGCAGACAGCTACCCACTATCCTTGCTGACTCGAGAGATAAGAGTTGAAAACGTGCAGCATTCCTTTACGCTTCGTGGTACTGTTTCGGCGTTCGTTGGTCCCCATTCGCTAACGCTATTTCAGCACGCGCTGCCATACTTTGCATGTATGTGGTACACTGGTATTATTAGACTACTGTAGACCTGGCTGGACCTCCGAGGGAGGCCGGTTTTCCACGCATGTCTGCTGGCGTTCTGGTGCTTTTTGAGTTGTACATAGACGCTCGCGTTTTTTTGTTTTTTTCCCCCCCAAGGTTTCGGGCGTTACCCTACGGTTGGGTTCGCATCCCCTTTTTCGATCGACGAATGCAGGAAGGGGAGGGAGGGAGGGGGGGGGGGGGGTGGGGCTACTTTGAGGCCCTAGGCCTGGGTTGTGACGAAATAGAAGGCAAGGATAACAGCTACCACTCTGGTCCGAATTATAAGGACCATTTCAATGAAATGTTAAAATACAAAAGATCCTTATATTCTGGGATAAAAAAGCGGTACACATAAAGGTTGATTGGATGAACACGACAACAAACAATTTTTCCCTCGCTTACTAAGAGTGAGCACCAAAACACAAACAAATGCTAACCTCTCTTCCTTTCTTCCGGTTGACCAATAGGAGGCCGAGCCCATCCTTCCTCTCGGCGAGATATCCATGGATGGTGCGGACGTGATGGAGATCGGCACCATCCTGTCCCTCGTCGAGGCGGATGGCACCATCGTCATCCAAGGAGTGCCGGGCAAGCCGCCCCTCAACGAGGGGAGCGTGCTGTCAGCTGTTGCAGGGAGTCCAGAGGTCCGTCCTTCCATTCCATTCCGTTCCGATCGATAGAGAGCAATGTGTTTCGTGGTTTGCCAGGGGGGGTTTTCGTTGTTTTTTGTTTTTCGGAGGCTAGATATTTTTTTAATACAAACTCGAAAACACCTCAGCCGTCATGAGATCGATAACTTTTGTTCAAAACTCATATTTGCGAGCTGCGCGGGACAATTGTTTTTGGAGCTGCTCCAAGAACGGTGCGTGTGCAGCGACGCGGCCCGCGCCGTTGATTCTGGGGGAAATGAAAAAGCGAAAAACCGGAGGCAAGAGTTTTGCATGGTTTCCGACAGGCGGTACTTTTGCGGGTGGCGGGGATGGCGTGTCGTGTGTCTGGCCTTAGTGCAAGGTTAGGTTCTCCTTGTCGACTTGCGTCGCGGCCGGGACCTCGTGCATATATATATATTTGCCAGTGTCGCGTGCGGTACGCTAATTGGGTATGTAACAGCGGTTGCCCCTGAAACAATGGTTTGGTTCCTCTTTAGCGCTTGCAATCTGTGCCGTGCCGCGCGATGCCGGTTGGCGTATTGGGTGCAATCACTTGGTGTAAGCAACCATTGCTTATTTGTTGCATTTTTACTCCGAAAATGCCCAGACAGGCTATGTATGCGGGTGACTATACCTCGAAAAGTTCAGGTGACGGGGCATAATCACGGGGACGGTTCAAAAACGTTCCCGTGCTAAAAACTGCCTCCACGCGAACACTCTTGACGGAAAATCGCCATTTGACTTGGCGATGTCGTCGACCAGCCCAACCTCTCCCCCCCCGGATTTGTAGGAATGCGAGGGTCCATCGTGATACGACTACGGCCATGCATGAATATCGAGTACACCCCACCACCCCCCACTCAAAACACGCTTCCGCTTCAATGGCCCTGACTCTTTGTCCTGTGCTCAAATATGCGTCCTCGTGCGGTTTGCAAAGGTGCAACTCGAGTTGCCCCGCCAGCGGTCTCTTCGCACCGTGATCGATCGAATGAAGGGGATAGACAAGTTTCTCTACGTTGACGCGGACATGGGGGGGCAGCTGGTGTTCAGGTGCGACGAGCTTTTCTTGTTTTGTAGTTTCCTAGTTTTGTACCGGTAGATCTGTTTTTTTGGTTGATTTTGTTTTGGTTTGGTTTTTGGATGTTGGTTTTCGGATTCAGTGTTTGGATTTGGTTTTTGGATTTGAGTTTTGGATATGGTTTTTGGAATCGGTTTTCGGGCCTAGTTTTTGGATTTGAGTTTTGGAACTGGTTTCGGGATTTGATTTTTGGTTTTGGGCTTTTGGGGTTGTTTGTTTTCGTTTTGTCTAAGCTTTGGGTATTCCTCGGCCGAGGAACCCCGTCAGCCAATAACGTTCAAGCCCAAAAGTACACCCCCCCCCCCGCATCGATACCATTCATTCATTCAACGCTGTCGTCTATATGCAAGAACATACGCACAAGGTGCCGAAAGCCACCTCACAAGCGGTTCTTACATACTATATTGCAGCTTCACCCTTCATGCTGCGACTCGCCCCAACACCCCACCGCGCTTCGCGTTTTTGGCGCAAGCAACGCCTGCCTGGTCGTTGAAACCCCGACATGCTCCGTCCCGGCGTTGTAGGGGTGTGAGGATCTATGGCCACACAACTACGGCCATGCATGGCAATGAGTGCCCCCCCCTACCGTGCGACGTTTCACTATTTCTCTATTGCACGCATCGGACAGGTCTATCTACAGATATATCAGATAGATCATCTATACTCGTAGATCATCTGGTTCCCCACCTGCCGCTGTGAAAATTTGCGCAGGATCTGCATAGGTACAGATCCAACCCAGGAAACGTGCGGTAGATCATGCAGACTATACGGCTCCCACCCCGCAACATGAGCTAGATGAACAGATCATACAGATCATACAGATCATACAGATCATACAGATCATACATATCATACAGATCATAAAGATCATACAGATCATACAGATCATACAGATCATACAGATCATACAGATCATACAGATCATACAGCTCATACAGATCATACAGAACATACAGATCATACAGATCATATATATCATACAGATCATACAGATCATCTGCCTGAAAGATCTAGACCATAGAGTGGGAACCGATCGTCTGTCAGTGATCTATCCGAGGTGTGCACTACTGTTGACATAAGGCCCATAGACGATCGATAGTCCTGTTCTCACTTGGGCTCAAGAGTTTGATCGTTTTTTGCAGTTCATACCGCTCTGTCCGGGTACGTATATATGTAGGGGCCGATTGGGGCTTTCCATGGTATACCTATGCGGTCCTTACGTTTCCAGTCATAGTGTATAGAACTCTGTACTATGAGTAAAGGAGATCATGGGGAGTGACCGGGAACCGAACGAAGAACAATCCGTGCTTTTTGGGTCTTGTGAGAGATAATTAAACGTTTTGGTCCATGCTCTGGGTTGAAGGATTGATAGAACATGCTCTGGGTTGAAGAATTGGTAAAATTTTCGCTGCTGGCAGCAACGTGGGGCATCGTTTCGTTTATTTCTCTCGCGTGAATGGTGATACAGGGGGCAGTATATACCAAGTGGATACAGCACACTGGGCGTTGCTGCCAGATGTATATTGGTACAGCACGCAAACAGTCACTAGTAGTGCACACTCACTACCTAATGCTGCTGCTGGTAATTGTAGCTGGTCATCGGCTGCCTCTGGCCTAAAACGTCCAATGATTTTGACCGTTTCGTTTCGGGGTAATAACACTCGCCCTTCCCGCCCCGTGGTGTTTCACCGCCTGTCCAGGGTGGAGAAAGCCGACGCCACGATCAAGACGTTTTACTCCAACCTCACCCCAAGATTCGGTGAGGCAACCAAGTATATATAGCGAGGCCGTTTTACTGCTCACGTGAAAAAAAACTCTGTCCCGAAATATTAGCACCGTTTTACTTTACTATGAATGTACAAAATGTGCTTATATTTAGGGACATAGTGGTATGTGCTACGGTGGAGCTATATTGAGCCTACCAGGTACCAGTTACGGGTACCTGACATAACTTATGAGGCTCTCATTCCCTCCGTGAGGAGCGCTTATATATACGAGTACTGTCAGTAAGCCGCCCGAAAATTGACTCTGGGAATTGGTGGACTCTTGAACCCACCTTTGAACCCCCGAAAAATTAGCGACAAAAACAAACGAGGAAGATAACGTTCGGTGTTACCAGTCGTCTTACGAAGAAGCATGGAACGCTCAGCAGTAGGGGCACAGACAGGGGCCATGTTGCGCGCGTACCGTTCGACCCCTTGCACTTTTCTTTTCTTTTCCACCCCATTAATTATCTTCGCCCTCCCTTTCTCTCTCCTTCCTATTAATAGTCGTAACTCAGAAGGTCCGGGGGTCACAACAGTAGGCTCTTACTTCTCCCTCCTCCCCCACTACGGTTCGTGCCTTGACGTTTTTTCATCGCGAGAAGACCTTTCAGCCCTTTCTTTCTCTCGTCGACTCTCGTCGAATTGTGCCTACCCACGCTACAAATAGTAGGCGCTCTCGACAGTTGGTGTCATTTGATAATACACATCTTCACACGGAGACTTCAACGCCTGACTCTAACCTTTTAGCATTCTTCGTGGTTAACTGCTATGAATAGACCACCGGGGCGACCGGCGTTGTATCCAGTAATTGGACACCAATCTGTATCATGCCCCCTATATATACATATACGAAGTATCCTGCAGTGGCCGTAGATGTAATCGTCAGTTTTGTATCCGCCTATTTCCCCTTTGAATCCCCTTGAGGGTTTTATTTAACCCAGCAAACAGCTACAGCCCCAATGGCCTCGTACCATACCCCTGGTAGGTATTTTCTAATAATGTAAATATTGTAAAAAAAAAAAAAAAAACGAAAACAAAAACAAAAGCAAAAACGAAAACGAAAACGAAAATGGGATTCCGACGATATTGGGTGGTAGTTTTTTTCGGTTTTTGAGGAACCCCGTCGATCAGTTGTTTTTGCCGGCTGAAAAATTTCCATCGTACGAAGCACGCGGTCGATGGCCCGCCACTACTATTCCGGCGGACCATAGTAAATAGGACCTACGGTGCACACCAAAACCTATATAATTTACTATTTTTACTAACAATATTTGGTCCTATTTACTATGGTCCCCCGTAATATGATACTACCCTAAAGCAGTCACAGCCCGGCCTGCAATTAGTCGTTTGGCCGGTGCTGCTGCTGCTGAGGTCGTCAGTTTGTTTGGAGGCGTTTTTTCTCTCGAGTCCCGAAGGGGTTAAGGTGGGTTTTGAGGGTTTTCAACGGTACCGGTCGGACCAATATCGTCCCGCGTATCATAAGTATTTGGATTCCACCGTTCGCCGAAGTGGCGGGGGTCTGTCTCTTATATCCCCCCAAGAGTTTGTTTAGGGTTTTGTCTCACATTCGTCGTACTTACCAGGATAAGTAAAAGTAACCTGTTGGTAGTATTTACCGGGTAAGTAAGTAAGAGCAACCTGTTGATAGCATTTACCGGGTAAGTAAAGAGTCTTATGTTATACTCCTATACAGTAGTGCATATAGGGTATTCGTACTTGTTGTTTTGGTTTCACTCCAGTGGTGTTATTATGTTATTATTGCGTAGCGCTGGCTATAGGGGGGAGAATACTGTTTAACGCTAATTTCCCGAATCCCCTTGAGGGTTTTATTTAACCCAGCAAACAGCTACAGCCCCAATGGCCTCGTACCATACCCCTGGTAGGTATTTTCTAATAATGTAAATATTGTAAAAAAAAAAAAAAAAACGAAAACAAAAACAAAAGCAAAAACGAAAACGAAAACGAAAATGGGATTCCGACGATATTGGGTGGTAGTTTTTTTCGGTTTTTGAGGAACCCCGTCGATCAGTTGTTTTTGCCGGCTGAAAAATTTCCATCGTACGAAGCACGCGGTCGATGGCCCGCCACTACTATTCCGGCGGACCATAGTAAATAGGACCTACGGTGCACACCAAAACCTATATAATTTCCTATTTTTACTAACACTATTTGGTCCTATTTACTATGGTCCCCCGTAATATGATACTACCCTAAAGCAGTCACAGCCCGGCCTGCAATTAGTCGTTTGGCCGGTGCTGCTGCTGCTGAGGTCGTCAGTTTGTTTGGAGGCGTTTTTTCTCTCGAGTCCCGAAGGGGTTAAGGTGGGTTTTGAGGGTTTTCAACGGTACCGGTCGGACCAATATCGTCCCGCGTATCATAAGTATTTGGATTCCACCGTTCGCCGAAGTGGCGGGGGTCTGTCTCTTATATCCCCCCAAGAGTTTGTTTAGGGTTTTGTCTCACATTCGTCGTACTTACCAGGATAAGTAAAAGTAACCTGTTGGTAGTATTTACCGGGTAAGTAAGTAAGAGCAACCTGTTGATAGCATTTACCGGGTAAGTAAAGAGTCTTATGTTATACTCCTATACAGTAGTGCATATAGGGTATTCCCCATTAATTATCTTCGCCCTCCCTTTCTCTCTCCTTCCTATTAATAGTCGCAACTCAGAAGGTCCGGGGGTCACAGAAGTAGGCGCTTCTCCCTCCTCCCCCACTACGGTTCGTGCCTTGACTTTTTTCATCGCGAGAAGAGCTTTCAGCCTTCTTTTTCCCTCGTCGACTCTCGTCAAATTGTGCCTACCCACGCTACAATAGGCGCTGTCAGCAGTTGGTGTCATTTGAGAATACAAATCTTCACACGGAGACTTGAACGCCTGACTTCAACCTTTTAGCGTTCTTCGTGGTTAACTGCTAGACAACCGGGGCGACCGGCGTTGTATCCAGTAATTGGACACCAATCTGTATCATGCCCCCTATATATTCATATATCCTGCAGTGGCCGTTGGTGCAATCGTCAGTTTTGTATCCGCCAATTTCCCCTTTGAATCCCCTTGAGGGTTTTATTTAACCCAGCAAACAGCTACAGCCCCAATGGCCTCGTACCACACCCCCGGTAGGTATTTTCTAATAATGTAAATATTGTTGAAAAAAAACGAAAACAAAAACGAAAACAAAAACGAAAACGAAAATGGGATTCCGACGATATTGGGTGGTAGTTTTTTCGGTTTTTGAGGAACCCCGTCGATCAGATGTTTTTTGCCGGCTGAAAAGTCTCCATCGTAGCACGCGGTCGATGGCCCGCCACTACTATTACGGGAGGGGGACCATAGTAAATACGACCTACGGTGCACACCGAAACCTATATAATTTCCTGTTTTTACTAACAGTATTTGGTCCTATTTACTATGATCCCCCGTGATATGATACTACCCTATAGCAGTCACAGCCCGGCCTGCAATTAGTCGTTTGACCGGTGCTGCTGCTGCTGCTGCTGAGGTCGTGAGTTTGTTTGGAGGCGTTTTTCCTCTCTCGAGTCCCGAAGGGGTTAAGGTGGGTTTTGAGGGTTTTCAACCATACCGGTCGGACCAATATCGTCCCGCGTATCATAAGTATTTGGATTCCACCGTTCGCCGAAGTGGCGGGGGTCTGTCTCTCATATCCCCCCAAGAGTTTTTTTAGGGTTTTGTCTGACATTTGTCGTACTTACCAGGATAAGTAAAAATAACCTGTTGGTAGTATTTACCGGGTAATAAGTAAGAGCAACCTGTTGATAGCATTTACCAGGTAAGTAAAGAGTCTTATGTTATACTCCTATACAGTAGTGCATATAGGGTATTCGTACTTGTTGTTTTGGTTTCACTCCAGTGGTGTTATTATGTTATTATTGCGTAGCGCTGGCTATAGGGGGGAGAATACTGTTTAACGCTAATTTCCCTCCAACCATCATGTTCGTCTCTGTCTGTCTGTCTGCCTGTCTGTCTGTCTGTCTGTCTGTCTGTCTGTCTGTCTGTCTGTCTGTCTGTCTGTCTGTCTGCCTGCCTACCTATCTGTATGTCGGTCTACCTGTCCCCCATTCTCGGGTTTCCCTTGGGGCAGAGGCTATGGACGAACAGACCTGCCGAAAAAACATGTCCAGCGTGAAGGTGCGTTTTTTCAAATGAAAGGAAAATCGGGGCTTGGGGGAGTCAGGGGGTGGGGGAGAGCAGAGGCTGGGTGCTTGTGTACCCAGGCCCCCGCGCGACCCTAATCAACAATTTGCGCAGCATTCAGCCTGCCCGTCTCGTTTCGTGCCCCTGTGACGCGGTGGTCGTGGCTGAAATGGATGTTGTCAATGCTGTTAGCGCTAAAGTGTGCTCATCTCCCCTCTCTGCCCGCCGCGTCCCCATATTATAGGACTAGGGTTGGTTGTCGCCGTTAGAGCGGCCGTGTATTCCACCCACCCTGCTGCGGAGCATAAGCCTAAAGCCCTAACATTACTACTGGCGAATCACCAACTGTGCCGAGAATAACCCCGCTTCCCACTTCCTGACCCCCACTGGGTGTTGGAATCATAACACGGTCCGATACAAAGCGGTGCGGTGCGGTAGAGCTATTTCTGGGTTTTTTTTTGTATGCGACTTGGGGGGGGCAAGCTTCGACTAAATTATTTGAATTGGAATATGGCCGACTCTGAACTTCCAACCCTAGCCCTGCTAACTCGATTGTAACCCCTAGCGCTAGCTCCGACTGTCCAGTATCAACCTTTTTTCTTCGAAGCGGGGCGGAACTCCTATGGTATGCTCTTTCTTAGAGGGGGTTGGAGTTGCATTGCGATGGTGTTTTTTTCGAAGGCGGGCTGGGCCTATTTTTTCATCTCTCGTGTTTTTTCCCGTCGTCGCTCGCTATATATACCGGGGATTGTTTGCAGGTGGACGTGAAGAAGCTAGCGGCGGTTTTGTCAATGTACGCCCTTCGCTTCGACACGGCTATCTGCTGCATCATCGGCGGGTAAGAGAGAAGAGAGAGAGAGAGAGAGAGAGAGAGAGAGAGAGAGAGAGAGGAGAAATATAATTTTCTTCAGAATTTTCCTTGCGATGCTGTCATACGTACGGCGGCATTATGTGATAGCACGGAGTACTTGTGGGTCCCCCCCTATTTTCCTGTGGCTTGACGGGACATCCCCAACCGAAATTCTCCCCACTGTGTTTTTTCTTGCAAATCCCGTTTTGTTTTGTTGTGTTATTATTATTTTTTTTATCCTCCGGCGGATGGGTAAAAATAAAGCTTAAGCCCTCCACACTTCCACGTATCACTGCGTGTCGTGTGTCAATTCACTCCATGCCCCCTCGGAGGTATCAGCCCCTGCTGCCTACTACTCGTACTCCGGAGACTTGAGCATGTTGACCCGACCTGACCCCCTTATCGTTTTGAGGGGTTACATGCAGAGCTCCTTCCTCGTGCGACTAACCTTGACCAAATTTCGTTTTTTTTAGTTGTTTTGGCGGTCACCATGGTGGGCGGTCGAGTTAGGTCATCTGTGCGGGGTGGAGAACCTTAACTCCGCACAAAGGGAATTCTCGCCATCGCGTTTTCACGCAGTGTGTATTTTGGTGCGTAAGGCACCCACGAGGCAGTTACGTAGTGCACCCCATTGCTGCCTCTGGGAAGTCGCCGCACCAGATAAAACGCCAGTTATAATTCGACGCTGTCATCCATAGATTAGAAATTCCGCACCACAAGCGGTTCGAAAGTAGGATGCAGCTGACCCTTCATGCGACTCCCCAAACAACCTCACGGCGCTTCGTGCTTGGCGCAAGCAATACAATGTCTGCCTGGTCGGCAAAAACCCGACGTGCTCCGTCCCGGCATTGTAGACGAGCAAGGGCATATGATCATACGAGTACGGCCATGCATGACATGCGGCTAATGAGTACCCCCCCCCCCTACCGTTTCGAGCCATGTCGACGCGGGTGAGTGGAGGAGGAGGAGGAGGAGGGGTTTCTTGTGTTTTTGTTTTGCAAAACGTTGAACTAAAATGGCTCCACTCACAATTTCGTCAAGTAAGTGTGTCTTCACTCACTCACCACTTCGTTTAAGTGCTGTCGCGTGCTGTATACGAGGACGCACGCATACGTACGTACTCTGTCCGGGACACTACAACCCCCATGTGATATCCAACTTCGAGTCCTAAGACGCATGCTATGTACGATAAGAGGTGCACCACGTTTCTGCCTTCTGAGGGCGGTCACTTATTGAAGAGCTCTATATATACCTGACCCAGAAATTGATTCTGGAGGAACATAAAAGTTACTATATACCCGATCAACAATCCCATGGCCTATTACGGTCCTACCGCCGCGGGGACTACGAGCGCAACGTCGAGCGCAACTCTAACCGCCACGCCAACAACCACAACAACAACGGCCGCTCCAACCAAGGTGGCTACAGCCAAAACAACAACGGCAACTCCAACCACGGACGCCATCGCCGCCACCAAGGAAACAACGGACGCTCCAACAATGGGCGCCACAACAACGGCAACAACCAGTCGCAGGGACAGCAATTCCAACAGCGACGTCTCGAGGCTTCGGCAGCCGCCACAGCCCCGTCCACAGCGTTGGTAGTGCATGCCCCCACGACGAATACACCCGCAGCCGCCAACCCGGCGACCATGCGTCTCGGGCCGAACTACACGCCCAACAACAACCAACGGCAGCCGGGTACATTCCGGACGGGATGACAGGTCGATGGTGGAACCATCGCAACTCCACCAACAGCACCTCCTGCGAGCACACACGGGCCGCAAGACGCCCGTGTTCACCACATTCGTCCCCCNACCACTATCGGTTCGGCCTGCCTCCTCTCGCGAGGGCCGCGGAACCGCCATGGTATTGTACTTTCATACGTAGAGGTGTATTATGTACTCCTACCACTGTTCCGCTTGCCTCTTGCCTCTTCCCACGAGAGCCGCCGAACCTAATACACAATGAAAAAAAAAATTGCAACACAAGAATGGAACAAGTCCGACGAGTTTGGGTTAAGGAGCCTTTAATAGGTCCTTCAGAAAACGTTTCAGCCAAAAAAAGGTATACCTTTATACCTCAACCTCTATCGTAGCACGCGTCCTAATGGGTACCTGGTATTTACATTTCCGGGCAGAGTTGTAGTATTGTATATACTTCGTACGTATGTAGTTCTTTTTTTCCCGGCGGGTTGTCGACCCCTGCCTTTGTTGCGCTGCCAAAACTCTTAAGAACTCCCAGGCCTTTTTTTTTTTTTTTGTGTTTCGGTGCTGTCGCGTGTACGTACGTACTGTTTGCGAATACACTCACCGACTTGTATGCATGTGGCACTTTCCCGGCTACCTCCCCCGTCCCCCTTCGGTGTGCGTCGTCGTCGTTTTTTGTTTGTTTTTTCGCTTGCGCCTGCGTACAGATATTCGCTCGTTCTCCACGTTATATTATCCCCGGTCGGCATCGGAAACCTGACGTACTACGTTCCTGTGATGGATGCTGGCGACGACCTCGCGCAGGGGGGGGGAGGGGGGGCGCAGGTGGTGGCGGCATGAATGAACCTTGCGTAGATTGTCTGCTTGTGCTGCTGGCGATGATGGTGGATCGATGGTGTCGCTGCTGCCGCTACTGCTGCGGCTGCTGACGCTGCTGCTACTGCTGCGGCTGCTGACGCTGTTATTGCCGCTGGCGGAGCAATGACGGCGCTGCTGCTGTAGTAGCTAACGTCGCTGCTTGTCGCCGCTGGCGCTTCTGTCGCTTCATGAGAAGTATGGCTCGTGTCGCGTAGCAGTCCTGGCGCGGTTGCCCCTTTCTTCTGTAGCCGATGTCCCTGTTATGTTTGCTGTTTTTCGCTGGTGTCGGTATATATATGTATGCGGTAGCTGGGGTCGCTACTGCTGCCCTTCCTTGCTGGCGCTGCTGCCACTGCATGGATTGTATCGGTTTTATGCTGGCTCTGGTATCGTTGCTGCTGCCCCTGCTACCGTTGCTGCCGCTACTGCCGCTGCTGGATCAAGGTTATCTGTGAGGGGCGTCGGTGGCTTGCCCTTTGGGGCTCGCGGGGGAGGAAGGGGGTGTACTCATGTCATGCATGGCCGTAGTCGTATGACCGTAGGCCCTC
>MEHQ01001418.1:54446-107676 GCA_008828725.1 Saccharina japonica | reverse complement strand
GGGGAGGGGGGTCCGAAATGTGGCTGCGAGGACCGAGACACGAGTGTTCACCATTTTTGTGAGGGCCTAGCGCTGGGCATGTGCTCGATTATGCTACGTAGACGCTCCAACGCTTCCAGATCAAGCAGCGTGTGCGACGTACGACTTCGATTCCCGCACTGCCGTACAAGCAGAGGTCATACCAGATATGTTTCTGAACGCACGATGAGGGGGAATTGTCTTGCGCGAAAATTGACGCAGAAAGCGCTTACTCGTAGTTGGGAAGAGCGAGGAGTGCCTGCTATGTGACCGCGGGCCCGAGTCATGGCAGAGAACGAGTTGGAGGGGGGGGGGGGGGGGGGGGGGGGGGGGGGGGGGGGTAGTTCGAAGCTACTCTAATAGATGGCATGGACAAAACAAAAAACATTAAAAACCAAAACACAGAGTGGTGTTTCAACCCGTTTAGAACTGCACTCTCAATGCGGGGACATATTACTTGGAATTAGAGTCATATGGAGGCTTTTGTACAGTGCAATAGTAAAATCGCGAAACAAAAATCGCGTGTATCAGGAGGTAGACCTGAGAGATACAATAAGTTTGGGTGAGTCACCAGACCCCCGTCCCAGATATCAAAAGTAAAGGGGATCGGGAAGAAAGGAAGTATGGGTAGGACCTCCGACGGGGGCAGGAGGCCTCACCTAATCCAACACTTCCTTGAAAAAAGTCGGCGAAGGCGTACAAGAACACTACAGTAAAAGCCGTTCTGTTTTGCGAACCTGCGGGTTGAAGCCGTCGATGTCGAGGTACGGCACGAGGAACTCGATGGTCTCTTCGTTGATCTTGTCCTTGCCCATCTTGCCGAACTCGATGACGTTGTTCAGGAAGGCGGGGTTGGACATGCAGGACAGGCCGTAGGGCTTGAAAGACGTCTCGAAGAAGTCCACCTCCTTCTTGGCGATGTTGAGCTTGAACTGCTTCACCGGAAGAGTCTGAAACAATGTTTTAAAAAAAAACAGAGCGTAAAGGACAAAACACGCCAACCCATCGCAGCGCACGGCTGCGGTTAACTGATTGATTGATTGATTGAGTGATTGATTAATGTCCTGAATGCGCAACGCGATTGACTCAAAACCACCACAGCGCACGGCGATGGTGGATTGATGGCCTGAATGCGCGCAACGCGGTTGGTTGTAACCGAACAAGGGATTACGTAAAATTGCTCAACTTCGACTCTGCACGGTTGATGTACTCGGCTGCGAATCAACCTGTTTCCATCGCTTCAAGAGTCTCTGCACAGTTGATGCATTTGGCTGCGCATCAAACCCTTTTCCATCGCTTCAAGAGTATCTGCGCAATTGATAAAGGGTGTTGCGAATCAAGTAGTTTCCGATCGCGCAAAAAGTCTTTGCGCTGTTGGTATATTTGGCTGTGAATCAAAACAGTTTTTTTTCTCGTGCCAAGAGTCAGCCGTTACGGGGTACACTCCTACACAACCCCAACAATTTAAGTCGTTCGGATTCTTCTCGGGAACTACTGTAAGCCTGGGCTCCGCGTCGGAAACACGCAATAGCTCACCTTCGACTCTGCACAGCAGTTGGCACCTTTGGCGTGCGAATCAAACAGTTTCGTTTGTACTATCCTCGAAAACAAAGCGCGGATACGGCGCTCGAACGACTGATTTGTTTTAAATGCGCAACGGAGGATGTTGTGATGGCCAAACAGCCGCCGAAAGGGTGTCCAAAAGCATCGAAAAACTCACAGGCAGGTGGAACAGCAGAAGGATGCAGTCGAACACCATCTTGATCACGTCTGCAGGGTTGGGGAGCTTCTTCACCTCTTGGATGTGAGCCGGCTTGATGGAACTGATGGCTTTGTCGGCCTGTTGGTTGCAGCACGTTTTGACGGACAGAGGGATGGATGGATGGGTGCATGGATGGGTGCATGTCAAATTGAACGAGACCATAAAGAGAAGGAAACCAAGCCGCACACCCAGGAGATAAGAGGATAGGAAGGCACACAACCCGGGTATGTTGCGCGTGTGTATCCGTACAACACAGTCGAATGTGCCTGGGGTGTTATTGATGTCCCGGGGTGCCCAGAAGTGGATGACAGCAGTACACCTACAGTACGCGGTATCGAGTGAGCGAGGAAAAGCCGAACCAGAACATACACCACCCAATGCGCACCTGGTCCACGAACGGCTGGGCCTTGGCGAGGTCATTCATGCACGAGTCCTTCTCCGCCGCGATTCGTCGAGCATCGTCCTCGCATTTAGTCTTAATCGTCGACACCTATGGCGTGCAAATATACACGTATCAAGCAGAACAAAGAAACAGAGCTCGGCAGGATAAGTATAACATAGCGGCGTGATGTCACCGCGATGATTGGTAGGATGTATATGCTACGGTGGGGGCATAGAGCGCTTCATTTTTTTATTAGGTTGTGTTTTCACTTGATTATAGTATAGTATAGGAGCTTTATACCTGCAGTGGGCAACCCAATATTTGTTTTTGACAAAAGTTAAAAGCGCAACCCAATGAGCAATCAAAATCTCCAAAGCCTATACTGTAAAAGCCTACTGCTGTAGGTATATCCCAAATAATATATTTGTAAAAGCAGCTACGTATTGAATAGTAATGGTATGCCCACGATTCTGGGTTAAGGAGCATACTATTAGTCAGTCAGAAATATTTGCCTCGTAAGGCAAAAAACATGGCTACTCGTACCCCTGTCGTGTATAGCAAAAACGCCTCTTGCGAACAACAGACGTTCGTGGAGGAGCGATACTTGCCAGAAGGGAGGGCAATATTTCACGACCGAGCCGGCCGTAGCTTTGGCCCTGCCTGCACCGTGCGTTGATTTTTCACACCTCTGACAGATCACGATCTAGATCATCTGGACTCTAACCCGCTGTTATGAGATCTTGTGCAGGATCCATATAGTACAGATCCACCCCAGGAAATAAGTGCTACAGTCAGTAACTCTATGCAGATTGTACGGCTTCCACCGGGCAACATGAGCTAGATCATACAGACCATACAGATAATACAGACCATACAGATCATACAGATCATNGATCTAGATCATCTGGACTCTAACCCGCTGTTATGAGATCTTGTGCAGGATCCATATAGTACAGATCCACCCCAGGAAATAAGTGCTACAGTCAGGAACTCTATGCAGATTATACGGCTTCCACCGGGCAACATGAGCTAGATCATACAGATCATACAGATCATACAGATCATGCAGATCATACAGATCCTACAGATCACATATATCATACAGATCATACAGATAATACAGATCATACGGATCATGCGTATCATACGGATCATACAGATCATACAGAGCGTACAGAGCATACAGATCATACATATCATACAGATCATACAGATCATACAGATCATACAGATCATACAGATCATACAGATCATACAGATCATACAGCTCAGGAATGCATCTTCCTGGAAAGATCTAGATCATCAAGCGGGGGAATCAGATTTGTAACAAAAAAATCCCCGTTTATTGCTGGTTTTATTTCATCACCTGTTCGCCCTCTTTGCGGGCCTCGGCGGAGGACACCTCGAGGCTGGAAAGCATCTTCATCGTCTCGGTCGTCGCCACCTCCAGCTTCTTCTGCTCCTCGGCCAGCACGATTTTCATGGCCGCGACGTCCTTGGCGCCCTGGATGAGCTTTTGTAAGCCCAAGTTGAGCCTCATCTCTTTCTCCTGTTGTTGTTGTTGTTGTTGTCGGCGGCGGCGGCGGCGGCGGCGAACAACGATAAATAATGAGTCGGTTAAGCTTCCATAGGGCCAGCCTCTGCATGCGTTCATTATTGCTTGTCAATCAAATAATGCGGTGAGTTGTGTGGAGGGGTGGGTAGCCTTCAGGTGATTGGTTGCTTCTGTGTTGTAATGCGCAACACGCATTTGTCGGGGAGCAGGCAATTACGAATATTTGTAGTACAGTAACACCTAAGTCGAATTTCTATTGCACGGACGAGGAGTTCGGGAGCTACTTTATACGGGTGATGAAGAATGATATTCCAAGTATGCCGCCTGTGTTTTCCTCGAAACGCTACGAAAGTATGCCGTGTTGAAACCTGACATTGGCGAGCGGCTGAAGTGGGGGGGGGGATAACTACGCTGCACATCATATATAAACCCGGTCCCCGTTTGACACGTCCACTAACCTCAGATACAACGCCAAACATTTCGTAAATTCGTATTATTTCGCAAGACATGAATCAGTGCCCACTTCTGAGGCAAACGATGCATATATGTTCGCAAGGCACAGGAGTAAGCCACAGCACTACTCCTCGGGTGAGTTGTACACCGTCACGTAGCTTATCGAGAAAACCTCTATCAAAGTTGCTGCAACATGGTGAACTCAGGGAGATGGATGAAATGAGAAAAAAATGTTTAATTTTTCGCTCCCCTGCTGCTGCTGCACAGAGACACGTAAGTATGGGCGTACTCTCTAACTGGTCCCCGTGGGGGCTTGCTGCAACATAATCGCGAGACCTTGTTGTTGTTATCACATTAAGCAAACCGCCAAAATCGAGTCCGTGGTCACAAGACAGGCTCCCATAACCATAACCCTAGAGAGTGGAAGACGGCCTCAGGAAAAATGAAAATACAAATACAAATATGAATACCACGCACATAACTGAAGCAAAACGTGAGACCGTACCCCCTATATACCCCAGCACCCGAAGACGCCGGGTACACAGCCCCAACTATTCGGCATCTGTTTCGCACCTTGAGTTCGTTTATCTTCTCCTTGTACATTGCTTTGTACAGCTGGAGGAAAGATAGGTAGGACTTCGGAGTCTGGTAGACCTGGCGTCTCATCTTCGTGAAGTATTCGTCGCAGACCTGATGATGTGCGAAAGCAAAAGCGGTACTGCTGTATAACCACGACGAGTTTCGATGTGCCGAGGCCTGTTCGCGTGCGCATTCACATAATCCCCCGTCCTTTCTACCCATCGACACTATCACGAGTGGAAGTGAGCAAAATCAAGGACTTAAGCTAGTGTGGATGAAACAAATTTTGACAAAAAGAGGGATAATTGTTCACCTCCGTAACCATTCGGTGCACAACACCCATGTGCGTCATCAGGCAACCCTTGATGTCGGCGGGGCAGTCCATGGGGAATTCTGCCACCAGCCCGTGCGACACCGCCACGAGAGCCTCTTCGGGCCAGGGCAAGAACCAGTCGATCGTCGGACCAGAGATCAGCCCGGGGAATTTCCTGCGTGTTCGTGCGTGCGAAGTTGGATGGGCGGGGCGGAGGAGAGAATGCGTCGATCAAAGGCGAGGCACGAAACACGCCATGTTATTATTTTGTTTTTTTTATCGTGAGGGGGTGATGATGATGTTGATGTATATATGCACAATTTGAGTTTATACCGTGTTTACCCGAGAGTTTTCGTAGAGACTCACCGGCGTGAGCATGCTTGGGGGTTGTCGATACCCTGGCAAATGAATGGCGACGAGCGGCCCTCGACGGCTACGACTGTATTATTAGGATATTTCGAGTTTGCCACGGTGTTGCAACATTCGCTCGGTACCGTCTGCTCAAAAAACAAAACCTAATTAAACATCGAACCCCTACGCACGTATGCATAGGCATTTTAACGACCAGTCCTTTAAATACTGCAACAGCAGTCATCCCACACTTAACCCATTCAGAACTGAAAAAAATGTCCCACACTAATTTCAAGTAATTGTCCCCAAATTCGTGGGACCAGTTCTTAAGGGGTTAACGCCAACTGCGTCACCCCCCCCCCCAAAAACAAAGTTGGTGCAATTCTTAAGGGGTCAACCCTACCTAAACAAAACACATATACCCGTTATGTGGTATGATATGTATCTCCTTTATACGTAACCCCATATGGCTTCGGGTAGAGTGCTCGTACCAACACATCATACCAGGGCATGCCGGAAGAAACGGGGCTGCCGTTATGGTCATATCACCTTTGACGCGATCGGTATTTTTGCCGAATTCCTTGGACCCGCCGCATACAGTGAGTGGACTACTATACGTAGGAATGCCGCACCTTTTTTTTGCCGAAATCTATTTGTGTCACTGAGACTGATGGTGCTTCTCAACTGAGGAACTGCTACCCAAGAAAGCCTGCTTTCTGAGGCAGTTTTTTTCTACCTGTACGTATATACGAGAGCATTGCTTTAGTGATTGCACATTGGGTGAAACTCATTTTTTTTGGTAATTAGCCAAAAACAGGTATACCTACGCACTTTGAGCCATTTATAGGTACACTGCTTAATGTACCCCGGAAAAGGCTTCCTGGCCCGCCTGATATTGGACCTGCGCTCCATTGTACCTACAAATGGCTCAAAGTGCGAAGGCACACCTACTTTCGGCTACTCAACTTACGTGTCGCCTATTTTTGGTTTTTATAAAGGGCGCGAACGATCAATTTTTGACAACTGAAATGTAGACAGACGGCCACACCAGATGCCGGGACTGTCAACCAGCCGACCGTATCTGTCAACCAGCTGACCGTCCTCCTACCGGAGGCCCGCGGTCACATTTTTGATATTATAGTCGTTTGGACCACATGCCCTTTAATGGGTGTGATCGCGGTGCGGAGAAACAGCAATGACGAGTGTTTCCATGCCGTTGTGCTGAAAGCACAATACACATACTGTACGTAGTGCAGTATATAGTGGGAGAAAATTTGGTATAGATATACGTGTGCAGAGTATTAGCATACGGTTGAGGGGGTCTAAGTTACGCAACCGTTGGCGTGATCCGGAACAACATTCCATAGCAAACATGGGTGAAAATAATGTACGGGTAAGTCAGCTGGTTGACAGGTACGGTCGGCTGGTTGACAGTCCCGGCATCTGGTGTGGCCGTCTGTCTATATTCCAGTTGCCAAAAAGTGATCGTTCGAGCCATTTATAGGTACACTTGAAGCCAAAAATAGGTGAAACGTAAATTGATTAGCCGAGAGTAGGTGTATCTACGCACTTTGATCCATTTGTAGGTACAATGGAGCGCAGGCCCAATATCAGGCGGGCCAGGAAGCCTTTTCCGGGGTACATTATGCAGTGTACCTATAAATGGATTAAAGTGCGTAGGTATACCTATTTTTGGCAAATTCCCTTTTTTTCAAGTTAAATCCGTTTTTCGGCGAGAGCACAAAACAAAAAGCTCCGCAAGCCGAGGAAGGAGTCTTCGAAAACAAATGCAGAACACTGCACCCCTACACGCGTACGGTGGCATGCGTCACGCCCCTTACCTGGCTCTGATAGGGAACTTGGGGTTGAGCGGGGACATGCACAGGATGAGGTGGAGGTTGTCCCTGACACAATCGACGAAGTACTGCTTCATGTTGTCCCAGGTTTCCTCTTGTCCCGGTCGAGCCTGATGATAAAAAACAAACAAACAAAAAGTCGAGGAAAAAACAAACGTCAAGGGGAAAAGTAAAAACACAACAGGCAGTGGGTATGTAGGGGTGTCAGCCCAGGCAACGACCACCGTATTCCACGACTATATACGTACGGGTTATAATAGTCGGCAGGAGGAGGCGTAACCTACTGTATCACACGGGTGATACTACTACCACTACGTAGTAGTAAGATAATAGCATCCCCTGGGGCGAATTTCGGAGCCGATTTTCTTCAAACCATGCCTCAGAGAGGCCGTGCCTTATAGGGCACACACAACAACAACAACGACGAAAATGGTGGGTTTGGGAATATCTCGGCGAGATCTATATTTACCATTAGACGCGTCGCTTGAAGTTTGCACTCTCCCCGTTGTCTAGAAAATGAGCTTTTGGGAATTCGCCCCGAGGGGGTGTGTTACCTTATCACCCGGGTGTGATACGGTATACCCTTCAGGAACTAAACTGCTCCTCCCGCGTTTTGGGGGACCAAACAAAAGGTTAAAATTGAGTGTGAGGTACGTTTTGAACAGCAGCAGTAGTAACTCGATTGCACCACAGAGACCGACTCAAAGAAAAGTCGACCTGTCACATTGACTTGACATATTTATCTGTGCCGGTACGCAGATACTATACGAGTAGTACCCCTCTGGTCGGGATAACGTAAGGACCGTTTCGGACTCTATGATGTGTGTAGATACGTATCAAACGGGGACTACATTCCGGGCCAGAGTGGTGCAATATGGTGCCACGCAAGAAAAAAGCGCGAATTTCTGGCCAGTGCTCTTAAGAGTGTAAAAAAAACGCGAAAAACAATGTGTTCGCCTCCTTCTTCTTCTTCTTCTTCGAGGGATCGATCGCCATGGCATTGACCAGACGAGTAGGTACGACAGCACGCGACATGGCAAAGGACTTGAACCCTTTTTTTACCACGGCACTGCTGTACATACCAGGTACATACACAAACGTATTTGAGTCGAATTAAAAAACTAAATTGAATTAAAAAACGGGGGTGCGGTTCTAAAGGGGTGGTACGTATTGCGAAGTTGGGAGAGAAAAAAGGAAAAGATCATTAGGGATTGGGAACCGATATGAGAATAATCTGCAGTTTGTTTTCGTAGAGTGAATTCGGCGTTATGGTTCATATTATTTGGCTGAGTTTGTACGTGGCTCAATTTGACAGCAGCAACTGGCTTTGTTTGGTTGATCGCGCTTGTGGGAATACCAACTGGATACCGCACGGAAAGGTGCTGGTAGACGAAATATATATACTCGTACAACAAATAATTTTCGGCTGAATTTTTGCGCGAAATAAATATGTACCTGGTACGAACTCACTTATGTTTTTACATATTTAAATCACTTTATTTTAGTGGTGGACACACCCCTTCCTTCACGTGAAAACTCTGAAGTTATCTGGCCCAACATAAGAGTTTAAGGGGGACCATACATAGTAAATAGGACCAAATATTGTACAGGTAAGTATAACTACTAGGCAAACATACAGGTTTTTTGTCTATATCGTAGGTCCTACTTACTATGGTCTCCCCCGTAATTAGTACCCTGGTGATGTGCATGTACCTGCGTTCGACTCTGATTCCAAATGTTTTGTTCACACAATGGGAGTGTAGTCCTAATAAGCCGCATGCCTAAAAAGGGTTAAGTGGGGTCTCGTGCTGGAGGATGACAGCACGACGGCGTGACGGCACGTTTTTTACCTTGAGGAAGGAGTTCCTGAGGTCGGCAGTCATGGCCATCATCTCGTCCTTCGCGAAAAGCCCGGGAATTTCTCCGGTCATGAGCACCGAGTTCATCACTTCCAGGAAAACCTTGAACACAATGCCGATACCGGGCAAAAAACAAAATAGGGAGAAACAGGGGGGGGAGGGGCACATTTTAGTGTGTTTCAAGTGGTGAACACACGTGCGCGCGCGCCAGAGGGAGGTACGTATGTGCTAGGCACGCGTGGAAGCGTTAGCACAGTGCTGGGGTAAACTTGTTATTGCCTACATGCTTACCTACTCATGGTGCGACCAACGAAAACAACATTAGACCGTACGAACAGATTCGCAAACAAAATTATCCGTCTGTAGTGGCCTGCCTAGTCCAAGCTTAAAACACGGGTTATATGGCATCAAATACATACGAAGTACATACATTCGCAGCTTGTTATTTTTGCCTACACTCTGCACGTACATGATAAGTGTTCCCACAGCTGCAACGCGTCTCATTTTTTTAGTAAAAACCAATATACAACGCAGTGAATAAGCTTCCCCCTACATATTTGAAACCTCTCAGACGCTGATGCGGGCAAAGGGTTTCCTCCGGGAGGCGTGTGCGTCGTGCGGTCGGTACACACCTCGTCCTTGATTTCCGCCTCGGTGAACAAAAACACCGTCGGTCTTCGCAGATGCCCCGCGTTTTTGTACATGAATCTGTAGGTTCAAGGGGGATCCGTGCGGACATTGAACCATCAAAAGCACTGTTCGGTTATTTGTTTTGTTTTCTTTCCAAATTATCAAACTATCAACTCGGGCAGCTGGTCAAAAACAAAACGCTCTACTTGTACGTACAGTGTATGTATATAGTGTGGATGTCGAAATCTATAGGCTTGGAAGTTTGGAAGAATATAAAAATATAAAACAAGTGAACAGGGCTTACTTAATGAGGTACTAGTGATCTTGGTCGTGAACGGGAGAACTGCACAGCGCAACGCGCATTGAATGAATTGTGTTTTTTTGTGTCACGAATCATACGTAGTGATTTGTTTGTCACTAAAATCGCAATTTTTGTTTATAGCATGAATCGTGACTTTTTTTTGTTGCTCTTGTTAGGAATGACCCTGAGGAGACGGACGGTTTTTCAACCTCGAACTACAGCAGTATGTACAACACTATCGTTACATATAAGGACCGTTTTGATTAAAATATCAATATACAAACAGTCCTTATATTTCGGTACAGAATGGCTTTTCTTACCCCCCTACAAACAAACGCCTCCGCACCTTAGGTCCTCCATGAAGCTGTTGACGTTGTACGTTTTCGTCAAGGTGATCTGGAAGCACACCGCCCTCGAAATGTAGCTCGCTAGGCGGGTGAGGCTCTGCTTTCCGGACCCACCTACCCCAACCAGGAGGGCCGAGCCCCTCGGCATCTCAATGAGACGGTTGAGCCGAAGTAGGTGCCTCAGAGCGTCGTCGAAGAGGACTAGTTCGAGCTGAAAAATATTTTCGTGCGTGTTCGAAAACGGGGGAGGGGAAGGGGAGGCGGATGAGGGTAGGGGGGGGGGGGGGGGTACTCATATCGTGCACGGCCGTAGTCGTATGACCATAGACCCTCGCATCCCTACAATGCCGGGACGGAGCACGTTGGGTTTTCACCAACCAGGCATACTCATTTGTTGCTTGCCTTAGTCATTAGACCATTGACCACGCACCCCTTTCGAGACGGAGCACCGTTCCTACTCTCAAGAGAGACACCTCCAACATTTGGGCGCTCATTACGTTGTTTCAATATATCACAAAAAAAACGTTTTGCTAATCCTATTTCCTTCCTGTTTCGCCTCCTTTGGCCACCATCTATCTCCTAAGATAGCGATCGTTTTCTCATAGCGATCGTTTTCTCGCTACTATCTAGTGTACCAAACTTCTCCATGTCACATTCGTCTATTTTCCTCATTTATTTTTCTAACACATCCCGTTCCTCCTTGTGCAGTTCACATTCTCCCACTATGTGAATTTTTCCCTCTGGTGCTTTGCCACACGGGGAGGGGGGGTGGTACATAGAAGGTGTCATTTTTGTGCAAATATATTACGTACGTACGTAGCCGAGTTTGTGTTTTCAGTTTTATTGGTGACGGGTGTCGCATACGCCTACCTTTCAGGGATGGTGCAGAAAAAAATGTTTTGGTTTTTACATAAAAGTAAAAGAAAAAAACGACACCTCACTCAGCGGTGAAATCGATTTTTCGTCGAAGCTCATCTGTTGCAAATCTGCGTGTGATACTTCGATCGAGCGTGCTACGTAAGTCTACGGAGTTTGTACGAATCAGAGAGTGGTCTCAAAAAATCTTGGGCTGTTTTTGTACGCGACGAATTCGCTATCTCCCAGGTACCTGGTAGTACCGGTATGTCATACATAGTGGGCCCAGGTGGCTACTGCTGTGGGTACGGTATACCACTATGTAACGAAATATAATAGACGCTTTTATTCAATATTGATATCCAAAAGGGGCTTAAAAGTCGGGACAGAGTGGAAAATAGTGCGACCCTCAGGTACCGAAGGACCGGTTTACCTTCTTAGCGGGGAACTCCTCGTTGTGTTTACCCATGAACTCCTTCACTCGATCGCGAATATCCGTCAACAGTCCTCCCGGCTCATACACCTGCAAACGATGCCAACAAGTATGCACGAGCACGTATACAGCGGGGTTAGCGTGCTCAAAAGGAGAGAGAGAGAGAGATAGAGGGAGAGCTTGTGTGGTGAACTTCAATGCGGCCACAGCATTGGCAAGATGATAATAAAAAATAAAAAAATCGGGCCAACATCCATCCGCGGGTAAAAGGAATATTAGAGCGTTCTTCTTCCAGACGAACCGTTTTCAGACACACCCCGCCCGTATCTACCGAACTACGGTACGGCATGGGACGCATGCTACGGTAGAGGTGCGCACCATGTTTTTTCTGAGCTGCTCACTTAAGGAGCGCCATACCTCACCAAAAAAAATGATTTGGAGGAAAATAAAAGTGCTTCCGGATGCGAAATCTCACGACCGAAGTATACTCTGAAACATTATTCGTCACAAAAATGAAAGTCCGACGAATTTGGGTTAAGGAGCCCGATCGTTCAGAAAACGATTCAGCCAAAAAGTGCTAGTACCTCTACCGTAGCACGCGTCATGGTAGATAACAGAATCGAGCAACATCCGCGAGCAAATGGGATATATATATATAATATCGTTATTTTATCAAAAAGGTAAACCAGTTTTCAGGCGCACCCCGTACCTGACTTCTGCACGTGATGGAAACCACCGCAACTCCCATACAACAAGCACGCCTCGATGTTTTGCAACTCTGGCGGCACTCGAGAGTTACGGCCCATATGGTCCGTTCGGGGCTGAAGCCTTCCATTACGACCGCAAACCGCGTCCTACTCTAACGCCAAGTACTTTTGCTCCAAACAAGGGGTGCCGTAATCTCAACAGGGGTTACAAAAACTTTGTTCACTGTCCTACCGTCGCCGAAATCTGGTTGAAAAGGTCTACTCCTCTGATCCGTTTTTTTCACGTTAGCGCCAAAACCGAATGGGAGTTTGCGGCCCAGGGAGTCGTATGTACATACATAGGGTTATTTGTTTCGGCTGTAAAAAACAGCGACCCCCGGCACCCAAGCGCCATGTTGGCGCCCCCCCCGTCCCCGCAACATGGCGGTAACGCTGCCCAAATACCCCAAAGCGGCCCCCATAACAACTGCTGGTATTTCCGGGTGGGCATATGTTGTAAGAAGAGTAAGAAGACCACACGATGGACCAAAAAAACATATACCCGGTTCTGATTACCATCTTCTCCCGTTCTAGAACGGTAAAAACCCATCGGGCCTCCGTGTATCGATGTCATCCCCCGCCCCCCGCCCCCCCTGGTTGGTGAAAACCCAACGTGCTTCGTCCCGGCATTGTAAGGATGCGAGGGTCTATGGTCATACGCCTACGGCCATGCACGACATGAGTACACTTTCTTCCCCCCAACACACACACACCGCTATCCCCCCTACCTTCGGAGCCTCTTCCACGAGGCTTCCTTCCTCGTCCAGAACGTCGTCTCTCAGGAAGTTGACCATGTAGAAGTCTGGCTTCGTTTTGTCCATCAGCTCCTCGCCGAACACCTCTCCAACCAAGCCGGACAGATACTTGTCGAAGAACTCTTTGTCCTGCGCAAACGAAGTAAATCGGGTGTCAGTTTCGAACGAAAATCGAAGAGGGGGGGGGGGGGGGGGGGGNNNNGGGTGGGGGGGGGGGGGGCGTACTCATTTGTTGCTTGCCTTAGTGATTTGACCATTGACCACGCATCCCTTTCGAGACGGAGCACCGCTCCTACTCTTGATAGAGAAAGAAGGGGGGGGAGGGGATTTGGCAAATATGTATGTCGCCTGCTAAAAAACGACAATTTTATCCCTTGGTTTAGTTATTTCGGGGGTAGAATTTTTATGAGTGGTCAGTGTTGAAGCTCACGGCCGCACATTGTCCGGTGACGGGATAGCACAAAGCAATACTTATTGTTAGTAGCCATGTGTTATCAATCAGTTGCGTTAACCTCTACACAGCCCTAAATATATTGTGAAAGTTGCTTTTTCCGAAAACCAATATCGTACGAGCAGTCCCTTTTGTTTTGTACGGGTAGATAGATTGTGGATCGCTTGAAGAGAGGGGACACAACTTGCTTTCGTGTTTGATGGCGTGTGCCTTGATTTTATTTAGCAGGCGACCAATCAGATCATACAGGATCAACACGTTCAAACGTAGTCTTGTGTGTGGGACGTTGTTGGCCACCCAACTGTCTATAGCAGCACCTACAACGCCGCTGGATTAAACGAGGCAACGTGGGCGAAGGCTGTAAATAAACACCAAGCCGACTAAGAGTTTTATCTCGCGTTCAAGGTCGAGGGCGTAAAATACGCTGATTTGTTTTGTCGTTCCCACACTTTTTGTTATGCACCCTTGGGGGGGGGGGGGGGGGGTGCATGTCGCAGAACTCCGACTCTACTATGTGTGATTGTTTCTTTTTTCCCTCTCGCCAAAAAAACTAGCCAGTCGAGAGCTTTTCTTGCGTTCAAGGCTGACGGTGCATGTTGGCTTGTCTTCGTTTGCGGACTCTATGCGGTGTGCCTCGTAGGGGAGTGGAAAGGACTGAGTACCGCAAACTTCCGAAAAGTTAATTGGGTTATTTTCCCTCTCGACGCGTGCCACGTTGCAATAGGGGCTAGCTACTATGCAGGCACATGCTGAGTGAGGCTCCTACGTAGCTTGATTGAGAAGCTTTATATAACCGAATTTGTTTTTATAACCAAATGACAGTACTACTGGCAGTATAGCTGTATGCAACCTGTGGTCACGCGTACCTACATAATTATTTTTGACACAAGAGGGACACGATGTGTAAGTTAGATTCCGATGCACAACCCCATGCAAGTGTAGTAAGAATCAGTAATCAGAACCCACGACGGTTCCAAAAATCATACATCCCCCCTAACGGATATACACGCCATATTTGGATATGATTATTATGCTCCCCCGTAAAGGGTATATACGCCCCGCTGGTTTGTTTTTCGTTTTGACAATTTCAGGAGCGTTTTGCTTTTGTCGTGTATTCCTGGTGCGCTGGTACCACAGGCATATTTATCAACACACGGTCAGAAAAAATATGTGTTTCCAATATACGAGAAAAGGTGACTGACCGGTCATCCTACTGGGCGATCCGTTCTTCGTAAGGGTTTGTAATTAGTTATGTTCGCGTTCGGGAAGAAAAGGTTTTGGTGTTAATAGTCAATTATGTTCGTATCATACAGAGGGGTGCAAGAAAATTACTTTCGCGAAAAACTTGGGATAATATATAGAGAACGGTATCGTTTTGACTAACTAACAACACACGACAATGGGTAGGTAGCGCCTCTATTGGGTTTGACCCTTCCGCCCCCCCCGCCCCCCCCGTCAGATGCAAAAGTTTGCGCTAAAACAAATGCAACAACCCCCTCTTGCGCCACATACGTACGATACGAGCAACACGGGCTCCCTCTCACCTTGTTGGTGGTCAGCTTGTCGCAGAACACCCGCTCGCACTCGTGTCGCCAAAGGTTGACCAAGACTTCCACGGGACTCATGTTGATCTTCCCTTCCACGGCTCGGGTGCCGCCGCGCTCCGTGATCGTCGTCTTGGGCGTGAGCAGTATGCCCTGTATTTTTTTTTAGGGTTTTGGAAGTTTCCACGTGTACGAAAAAAAGGGCAAGGCGGATAATATGAGCACACACGGTTATTTCTCATTGTTTGTTAGTGAATGGTGTATACCGTACGGGGTGGGGGAGGGGTTGATGTGGATTGGCTGGACTTTAAGACGTCTGCCAGTCTGGTCGTGAATGTAAGGATACATTGTAGATGACCACAAAAAGGCACTACGTAATGTTATCTATTATATTTTCGACCCAGACTACTGATAGCTGTCAGTTGGGTGGCTAAGTAAAGCGAACTACTCGTACTCGTACACATACTTTATGTGCCTCTTGGGGGTTGAAGTTGAGCGAAAACGTATTTTTCCCTGTACGTACGTCGTGCCTTTCGCTGTGCCCCACGACGCTGCACGTTACCTGGAATACCCTGGACAGGTCCCGCATGTTGAACAGGTAGTGGAATTTCGCCGGCGTCGGGAGCATTTTAGCTTTCATCGTGCGCCACAGGCTAATGGTCACTTGGGTCAGGTTTTCCACCACCTGCAAGAGGGGGCCGAGATGGGGGGTCCAGCGTGTGACGGCGCTAAAAAACAAAACAAGGAATTGTTTCGAGTTTACCTGAAGCGTCCTACGTGGTGGTATATACACCGTCTACAAACAAACGCACACAAGTTGACGACAGATTACAAATGTCCTGCTGCACGAGCTCATATTATTACGGGGTGGGCTAATGTAGTAAATAGGACCTACGGTACACGACAAAAACCTATATATTTCCCTATTTTTACCAACAATATCTGGTCCTATTTACTGTAGTCCTCCGTAATAGCTAGCGACAGCTGTTATTATGACGCCATCTTATTTCGTAAAGGGACGCAGGCAAGGGCGTAGCACGGGCATGTCTGATTCACCGACTCTGAAACCGCAAAATTAGAAAAAAAAAAAAAACTGCGTTCATAGTTCATATACGTATATCGGTGTCGGTTCGAGTTTTCCGGAGGTTGTATATATCAGGAAACAAAACTAGACGACGCCGCATGCTGACTCTCACGCTCGCACCCCCGTGTTTACACGCCCGCCTCAGCACACGTAGTGTTCTGCTCACGCTTTCTATAGCAGCGATGCAGAAACAACCAAGTCTCGGCAGAAAACTGGCCCGGTAGTGCCATCTGGGGTGGACGCGGACCCGCCCCCCCCCGCCCCAATTCCGAGTCCCCATTACACCAAAGGCGGGAAAAGGATAGACAGACCTGCTAAGCAACTTTTGAGACGTTCGAAACTCTCGTAACGTCTGGATTTGACCAGGTACGTACATTTTGTGGGACTTCCGTCCTTTTTCACCGGTATATATATGTCCCTCGTGAAGGTGCTTGGCAGGTCTGTCGTTTGGATTGGCCTTACGTTTTGTGGAACCTACTCTCCAGGGTTTTCTGTCTTCTACTACTGTATCACACTGGGTGATACGATAACACACCGGGTGATAGGATAGCACACCGGGTGATAAGATAACACACTGGGTGATAAGATAGCACACTGGGTGATAAGATATCACACCGGGTGATAAGATAACACACTGGGTGATAATATAACACACTGGGTGATAAGATAACACACTGGATCATAAGATAGCACACACCCTACTGGGACGATACTTCGAGCCGATTTTCTCCAAAGCAAGGGGGGCAGGGGCAGGGCGCACACACACAAACGGAACCGGTGGTGGCAATTTATTCGACAGATCTCGTCGATATATATATATGTGAAACCCCGTAAGTGCGCGCAATCGAATTAACAAATTCAGCTTGGAAAGATGAGTTTCGACGAAATCCTCGTTCTCACAGCTGTTTTTTTTATTTTATAAGTATATATACACATATATATACTGCATCGATCCGTAAACGCTTATTACTCGACGTTTGTATGTCCTCGCCCCCGGTGCCGAGACAATCAGCCCTGGGAGTTAAAAAAAAAAAAAAAAAGTCGGAGGAGGAGGTGCCCATGCAAATAGTCGTGTGTGTCTTGTGTGTTTCTGCTGTACGGCACTCTCACGTTCATCACTTCCGGGTCGAAACCGCCGGCCTTGAACCGACCCCGCAGCATCTGCCCGTAGATGTCGTTGATGGATGTAATGCTGGGGAGGACGAGGTTGAACATGAAAAAGTTCCTCTTGAGGCGATTCGGGATGTCGTTTTTGCCCCCCCCCGGGTGGCCCATGGCGGCAATGTACTGAAGGTCCTCGCAAACCTTTGCGACGAGGGGAAAAAAGGTTAGAGCAGAAAACGGCGAAGAAAGACGTGGAGGGGCGGGCGGACAAGTGAGCCAGAGCGCACTACGTACCGTCTACCAGCATCACCCCGGTGATATCAGATAGCACACCCCCTCTAGGGCCGCATACTGTAATTAAGTGATTTTTTATAACACATCTACCCTGGGGTGAATTTCCGAGCCGATGTTTCCCCAGAACAAGAGGTGGCAACAATGCCATGGCACCCGTGGGAATGCAAAAGCTCATACCTATATACGTATATACGCGTATCGCACAAAAAAAAAGGCATTCCGACGAGTGTTGGGGCTGAGGAGCCCCGCCCTTCAGAAAATATGGTTAGCGAACAAAGGTGCTCTACCCCTATATCGTCGTAGCTGAAAGCATTACTTTTTTTCTCCGGCAATGTTCCCCCTTTAAATGCCTGGCCTTCAGGTTTGTAAAGGGGTTTAATTAATAGTGTCCACGCCCGGGGTATATATGCCTCCGCAGACTTGAACTCCCGTGCGCGTTATTTTTTGTGTACAGTCGAGGTCCCTCTATAGTGCGGGTTATATAGTGCGGGTGCCCGGTATAGTGCGGGTGAAATCGCTTGGCACAACTTAGACCCCTCAATAGTGCGGGTGCCGCACTATTCGGGGCACCCCTCTATAGTGCGGGTTTGACGTCACTCCACGTCACCACCCGCCTATTGATGCGGTCAAACCCACACATTTCTCGCCACACACACATACTCCGACCAGCAGCAGTACCACAGGATGCCGTGTGCAGCAGGCGAACTCTGCCAAATTAACAGCCTCACACCAAAAGCCCCCGACGGCCACCAATGCCGAGGAGGATGTGGCGGCAGACTGCACGGTATATGCGGCGAGGTGGAGGAGGAAGGCGAGAACGAAATGAACCGCCTCTGTCCCGCGTGCTTCACCTCCAAACAAGCCTCTACGGCTTCCGCGGGCAAGCGGAAGGCGCAAGATGCGGGCTTAATGCCGAAACACACGAAAGCGGGAGGCGGGAAAAGGGCGGACAGAACTGCGAAGCGTACGAGGTTGGGTCTGGAGCAGAAGATGGAGGTCCTGGCCGCCCTGGACAAAGAGTGTTCTCAAGAGACCGTAGCAGACAAGCATCAAAGCCATCGCGGCAGGCTGATGTTAGGGAGTTTTTTTTACTGTTGTAACATTGCGTCGTAGGTTAAATCGTATATAGTTTGGGATCAATGAGGCCTCTCTGCTGCGGCATGAGATCACACCCATACTTGTTGACCTTTCTCTTATCTCAGTGACGTCGCTCGTTTGACTCTTATCCTTTCTGCGGGTTCTTTCTCTTCCTTACTGTCCCCAAACTTCTAGCCTAGCTGCATATGGGTTCTGCTACCGTTGGTTGTCCCGTGGGAAAGTCGTGTACGAGTTTTCGAGCCCCTCCGACAGTGATATGGCGCTTAGGTAAGTCATTGGAGTGTGAGGCCCCCGGGAACGCGTCTAGTCGGTGTGGAGCCTTTCGGGGCGTGTCTTCGTGCGGTTCTTCCGGAACTAGCATACGCTCACTTCGTCCTTGAAGGGCGTTTTTTTACTCGTAGAACAATGAGCTGTCCCTCACGCAGTTACTGCTGTAGTTTGCTGGTTTCGGATCGATCTGGGATGTGTCTGATTTTGCATGTGTCTTGAATGAGTCAATAGGTTGCGAGTTTTGCTTTGCCGTGTTTTTGTTTTTCCTGCTTTCAAGCCGCCCAACCTCAAAAACGTAGGTGGTGGCGTTGTGTAGCGTGAAAATTTCTTGGAAAACCTGAGGTAAAGAGTGCGGGAAGTAGGAGTTTTGGGGTCCTTATTTATTTTCTCTTTTTCTTGGAATGTCCTCCCCCTCTATTTTTCTGCGTGGGTGTCTGGGTCGTGCTGAAAGGTGTTCATTTTGTTTCGTGGACGGGCGGACGTGTTTCGTATTTGGCAAGTTCAGGTTTCATTGTGTAGCCTCATTATTGTTTTTGTAATGTACGAGCGGAACGTCGATGCAGAATAGAACAAGGAACAGCAACAGGGCTGTGCAAAGAATTGCGTAACATGACATGGACCTAAAAACCCTGTCATATCTGTACAGCAGTACTCGTATAGGATATGGTCCTACCGCTGTACAGTGTACAGTATTTGCAACGTGCAGTTCTCTTCTCACCCGCAAACGGACGCAGTTATCTACCCGTCGAGATACGGCTGTACTACTCTTCTCCCACCCCTCGCTTGTAACATGAACTACGGTGCCACGCGCATACAGTAACCCAGTGATATCGTTGTAGGCTACGTCCTATGCTGGAACCCAGTGATATCGCGAATAGTGCGCGTACCCGCACTGTTCAGGGTTCTGAAAACCTGAATAGTGCGCCTACCCGCACTATTCAGGCCAGAATCCATATAGTGCGGGTGCCCGCTATAGTGCGGGTATTTTCGCCTGTCACATACCCGCACTATAGAGGGACCTCGACTGTATTGGTATGTCAGCGTCCCTGAATGATTGTCCCACTCAGCGTTTGGTCTGCACCTTAAAGTCTCCTCGCTTGTCCTTATCCAGGAAGCAGAATCCCCCCCATTCGACGATTAGCCGCACCATTTCCAGCGTGGGCTGGTCACCCCACGCGTTCACCTGGGGATGATTTAAAAACAAACGTGTCGGTACGACGATTGCAGCAAAAGCCAACCCCACACAATTCAGTGGATGTCTTCATCAACTACTGTTGCCCGGTAGGCAGCCAACAAGCGAGCGAGTGCACCCCCCCAATGTGTCAGGTTGCGCAAGAACAAAAAAACAACACACGGAGGGTCCGTCTTTTGTGCTCAGAAAACAACACACAGAGCGCAAAAAAAAATGAAAGATGGAGTGTTCTCTTTTTGTGTCTGCCTGCATCTCGCGCATCGAATCCCGGAACTACTGTAGTGTAGTTCCTACCGTGTATCAATAATTCCCCCTTGGTTCTCCATCCACACATCAGGCGGGAACACACAAAAACAAAATGGGCCCTGTTATTCCAAGACTAACTGCAGAAATGCTCCCTGTCTCTTATCTTTCCATTTCCATACTCTAACCCCAGATCCCCGACGCAGACACGCCTAAATATCTTCACCAAAGAAATCGTGGTTTTAGTCCGATACATTCGTTGCGGAAGCCTTTAGTTACTACAGTAGAACGTCTCCATCCAAACCTACCCATTATCACCGTCGTGTAAAGGGTCACCTCAGGCATGGAGAGGTCGTCCATGAAGATGGTCATCTTCTTGCCCCCCGGAGGACCGAAGTTCTTGCCCCCGCGCTTGTCGAGCTCAACCTCGATAGAGTTCTGACACATGAACGGCGTCGTCGCGCTCGAGAAGTTGATCCTGTATTTGGCAGTCGGTCGGTCGGTCGGTCGGTCGGTCGGTCGGTCGGTCGGTCGGTCGGTCGGTCGGTCGGTCGGTCGGTCGGTAGGTAGGTAGGTAGGTAGGTAGGTAGGTAGGTCGGTAGGTAGGTAGGTAGGTAGGTAGGTCGGTAGGTAGGTAGGCAGGGTTAGTATTTGGGGGGGGGGGGTTCAGCTGAGGAGGGCCAAAAACGGTTTTACTCCGCGGAAGACGCCTGTGGTAAACATTTCACTGCGGTACTGCGGTACCTTTGTTGCATTGCGGTATTTGTATTGACTGCGGTACCTTTTATCACTCCTGTGTATTTTCACTGACAAAAGCCCTGTGTACCCTTTTCACTGCGATACCTTTTCACCGACAAAAAAAAAACAAAACAAACTGTACCTTTTCACCGCGGTTTTGACCGGGTCGAGCTCGGAGAAGAACATGAGCGCGGTCGAAGTCTTGGCGGTCCCCTCCGCCCCGACCATAAGCACGGCCTTCCGTTGCTTGTGCAGCATCCGTAGCAGGAACAGGGCGCGCGTCGAGTCCATTGTGGGCACCAGAAGGTTCGAGAAGTCAAGCACCTCCGTGCTCGGGTACTCCCAGAGAGGTGGGCGCCACCTAGAAGGAACCGCACATAATTGGGTGCGCGGGTCGATTGAGATTGTCACGCACAGCTTGCAACGAGACGACTTTCGACCTTTTTTTTCGATCTCTCAGCTGAGTGAGGTGGGTTTTGTTTTTCTTCAACTTTTTATAAAAACAAAACGCGGTGTTTTGCAAGGAGAAATGTACATTTGGGTGAGGAAACGACGAGTATGGTACGTTCGCAATGCAACACTTGGCGTACAACGAACCAAAATAGCTGAGCGTACAGTGAAAATAGTTGGGGTGTGTAGAGACGGGTAGAGTACGTTCGACATGCAACATCTATAATGCCCTACCGTCCCATTCACCAACTGGAATGAACCACAATAAAATGGTTGAGTGTGGATACGAGCACGGTACGACGTTGAGTCGCAACCCCCAACGCGATGCCGTCCCATTCGCCACCTGGAACTAATCTAAACAACTGAGTGTAGGAGGGAAAATAGTTGGTTGTTGCGATGAGCACGTTATTACGTTTGGGATGCAACACTCGATCCCATCCCATCCCATCCCATTTCAAGCCTTGAGCTGGGTCTTTCGACGCGCACCGACACCACGCAGGCAACGCAAAGATGGGGATATTATGATAAATATATATATAGCCGGTGATGGACTGCGAACGTTGAGGGTGGGGGTCGGAGTGGAAACAGTCCATGCACTGTTTTTGCAATACTCGTAGCGATGGAGTCTATGCCGATATACCCTTGTGAAAAGTGTATGCCTGCCGATAGAGACGACTGCCACGATAGACGTGGCGATTTTTAGCCGAAACTTCTTAAGGACGAGGGGAGGCTCCTTGACCCAAAACACGGTCGGAATTCATGTTTTTTTGTTGTGCAATATTTTTCGTTTTCTCGTTATAGGCCATGGGATTGTCCATCGAGGAACACTTTTATCTTCCTCCAAAATCCAATTTGTTTTCCTCCAAAATTCGTATGGAGCTCCTGACGCGTGCTACGGTAGAGGTAGCACTTTTTGGCTAAATCGTATTCTGAACGATCGGGCTCCTTAACTCAAATTCGTCGGACTTTCATTTTTGTGACGAATACTGTTTCAAGTATACTTCGGTCATGATTTTTCTCATCCGACAGCACTTTTATTTTCCTCCAAAATCCTTTTTTGGGTGAGGCATAACGCTCCTTAAGTGAGGAGCTCAGAAAAAAAATGGTGCACCTCTATCGTAGCATGCGTCTTCTCAAGGGAAGAGGTCAGAAAAAAAAAAACAATGGTTGGTGCACCTCTACCTTAAGGTAGCATGCGCCGTAAGTCCATGTGCAATGCCACCTTATAGGGGTGGTTGCTTATTTTTTTGCGCTCCTCGCACAAGGAGCTCAATATACCATAATGTACACCCGCAAATATGATATGATATGACCTTCGAAGAAGGTTTTTCGGCGCCACCCGACCAGCAATGCGCTTCTTAAGACATGAAACAAAATACTTCGTACGTATTCGTACCTACATACTGCTATAAAAAGTACAGTTGTTCCCTTGAGGGGCTCAACCGGTCCCAGTGACAGTCCCAGTGACAGAATTTTGCCTCCGAGGACAAACAAAAAATAGCTGCAACAACTCCTACCTACATACCTGCCTACCGTGGCACTAAATGTGCGCGTTTTACGGGGCTGCTGCTCGCCATGCCTGCCTGCGTGGGCGTGTGCCGAAACTAAAAACAAAAAAAGGTGAAGAAAAAAAAAACAAAACATCTCTCACTTTTCCCATTCAAACGTGCCGAGGTTGACGTAGTACTCGAATATTGTCTCCCCTTCCTCCACCTCCGGCATTACTTTGTTCTTGTCCAGCGCGCGCATCCACTGGTCGAACTTCACCCTGGATAGGATATAACAGGGTACGATACGATAGGAGAGGGGGGGGGGGGGGGGGCGCAGAGTGTTCGTAAAACGGTGTGGCGCACTCACCGCGGTCGATGGCAAGTGCTCGTTTAATATACATACGTGTTTTTTCCCCCCTCTGTGTGTCGGGAGAAAGCGGTCGGACAGGCAAAGACACACGCCCAACCAAAAGACGTTTTCCATGTTTTGCGTGACCCTTCCCGATGTCGTGTTGAACTGGAGACACAGGGCCCCCTCCCAGCGAACGTAGATCACCTCAGTTTCCGAACGATGATTTCACAACAAAGTAAAAGTTGAACCATTTCGATTTTCCGGCCGTCTAACCCCTGGAATGACTACTCGTAAGCAAAAACATCACCAAAACCGAACAATATAATCGACTGGGCTCCGGCATAAACACCTCATATCACTCGCACGAAAAAATATCGCCTGGCACTTATTTTTTTACGGTATACGACCCGATCGAAAACACTCTATATCGTATATACATATAGGTTCCGCTCATTCATCAAAGCGGACGCATGCATCCCTTTTTACCTGTCCTCGAACTCGAGCAAGCCTCCCACAGACCATATGAGCGAGTACACGAAGAGCTTCTCGAGCTCGATGGCGATGTTCGGGCCAAGGGTAGCGCAGCCTGCCCCGGAGGTCATGCCGGTGACCAGGTCGCACAGTCCAGCGGTAACCCCGACCCGGCTAGCGGTCATCACCTTGGTTGGTTGATTGGTTGATGGATTGATTGGTTGATTAGTTGATTGATTGGTTGATTGGTTGATTAGTCGATTGGTCGATTGGTTGATTGGTTGATTGGTTGATTGATTGATTGATTGATTGATTGATTGATTGATTGATTGATTGATTGATTGATTGATTGATTGATTGATTGATTGATTGATTGGTTGATTGGTTGATTGATTAATGGTTGATGCTTGAAGGGCTGTGCGGAGACCGGTTGAATTTGTTCGTTATCTCCGTGAGTACAGCTTCGAACCAGATACCGTTTCATCCGTAAATGTAAGGGAGGTTATCGGTGTTCTTATTACCAAGGAGTGGTTATGTTTTTAGTATTTTCAGAAGACGACATATTGATAGGCAGCTTCTGCTTTGAATGTCTCACCCGCGGAGTGATAATCCTTAACCCATAACAGGTACCAGGTACCAGGTACATGATAGTTGGACGCAGATACTCGTTTCAAGAGCTATGCCACCCACTCGCCCACTTACGATCAACCATCCACCTACTACGATGTTTGCATCATCGTCAAACTGACCGACCTACCGTACACCAGGCGTCTGGTATGATACGAAGAATGACACGGGTATATCCTGAGTGGACTAAAGATAATTGCGGAGGGGGGCGATTAGTTGTGGGATACTATCGACGACAGCCTATGTACCCAACGACGACAGCTGCCCCAGCACTCGACAGCCTAGCCTGCCTTTCGCTTCAGCCACACAAAGCGCGTTGCTTCTTCAAGGTACACCCTGTGGTAGGTACAGTACACAGTAAGTGCCGTCCAACAAATACGTTCTAAAACAATTTCCCTGGTATATTCACGCTACATGGCGATCGGAGGGAGAGGTGTGAGGGCTCAACCATGGCATCGATGGTCGCACCTGATTGGTGTTGCGGTTGAGGAAGTCAATGCAGTGCCCAGGGTTCGTGGGCTCACTCTCCCCCATCCACCTGCAAAAAATACGAGCATCAACAAACATACACGTAACTTAGGCCAAGGAGCACGATAATTTTCCAAGAAATTGGTTTGTTTTTTGTCGTTGGCTGGGAGAATATTCCGTTTCGACCCTTAACGTCTCCAGTGGCGTTTATTTTTACCGGAGCAACTACTCTCTGCGACGAAGCGCCGCGTTGATTTTTTCCGGCGAACCAACGAGGGGGTACGTGGTCGTCCCTGGGTGAGAGTCTCCGGCTGATCTCAGCAAAGAGGCCTCATTGGTCCCAACTTGCCCGTATACATCAGGGTACGAATTAAAGCGGCGACGGAATGTTACAACAGCACTGTGATAATGCAGTTGCCAGGGTAGACAGGTATTTCGTGCCCGCAGTTTTCTGATTGATCATTTTTTTTAGGCTGGAGTTTTTGATTGGTGGAAAAGTTTTGGCCGACATTTGTCGTCACCCGGAATCGTGACTGTCATTTTTCGGAGGAAATAAAAAAATTGGGGTAGACAGTACGGCATATATGGGATAGGGATAGCACACCTGGAGAAAAGGTCTTTAAAGACGGGCTGCTCCGCCATGGGGCGCTTCAATATCCACCCCTCCACGACAGGAGACCAATCGAGGTCGGTGTCCGAAACGAAGATGATGCCCGCGCGAGACACCGTGGCGGGCGAAGCGTTCACCAACGTCTCCACCTGAAAACGAGCGACGTCGTGATATCAGCAACAACAGGACGTCAGACAATTGATCGACACACGGCACGTACGCGTACGTATCCTGTACTGGTGTGTGGAAGCGGTGGCGAACGTTAGCTACAACTATTGTCCGTAAATATAAGATACATTTGTATTAAATATTAACATATGAACAGTCCTTGTATTTACGTACACAGTCCTTATATTTACGAACGTTGTTTTCTGTTTCGTCTCTCGGTTCGACTCGACCAACGTTTCCGTTCGAACGAGCGACGTTATGTTTAACAGGAGGTGGTGCAGATGAGTTGTCTGGGTTTACGAATATCACTATATACCACTGTACACCTTAGCATGTACACCTCAGCAACCGCTGGGCGTCCCGGCATAAACGATGTCACCGCGGGTCACGAACGACCTCGTACAGTGCGCCACGTATTTACTGGCAAATGAACGGTTTTATAAAAATAATTTCAAATATTTGCGTCAGCTGTGAGTTCGACCGATTGAGTGACTGATACTCCACAATCAACAATTTTTATGTCTCCTCTCTCTCTCGGTCCGTCTCGCCCTATTATATACGCGCACAGCTCAAAACCAACTGGAAAATGTTCCTCCTCTTGTCTCGTGTCGTCCGGGTTCGTACCGCGCTCTGCCAAAACACACAGACATGTGTATGTACCTCAAACATGGCTTTGACGTTGTCAGTCATGGGCATGCGGTCTCCATTCGCCAGGGTCAAGATTTTATTGTCGTCCAGCACGGTGTTGAGGTCTTCGATCCAGATGGCGTCTACCGGCCCGTCGGCGATGATCCACGTGTTGTACGCGTTCTGGCGGTTGTTGAACTTCGCCCACATCGCCGCAAACACCCCTGGGCGAGAGAAAAAACAAAAAAGAGGAAGATTATGTACTAGAAGAGATCGGGAACCGTTTTTCGAGAATAATTTGCTGTTTGTTGTTCTACTCTAGGAGAGAAAGGGCCCCATTTTTTAGTTTGAACGTTACGTTTGACCCGCCCCCTCGTCTATATATATGGGCCAAACTACTCGAAAAATAGTTTTCGGATCAGATTTTCAGTCGCGAAAGGTTTAAGCAACTCTACAAAGCACCGGATAAATGACAGATCGAGAGGGAGACGGGATTTCAGGTCGAAGGAGGCGGTTTGTGCGTCAGGTTCATTGAGGACGTTAAGGTGTTATTATGTTGAGCTAAATGTGTATGTACCCCCGCATTACGCAGGGGGGGGGGGGGGGGGGGGCGCGTCTCGGCCACCTGTGTATACATATATATATATATATATACTTCGTATATATATATATACTTCGTACTATTTGTTTTTCAGCAGAGCAATTGTTCAGCCCGGAGACTCACCCGTGTTCCACTCCCCAGTCGCGGGGTCCACCTCTCCGTACATCTCTTGCGCGCGAATGGCCTTCGGGTTGAACCGGCTGTCCTTGTGCGTGATCCCCATCGTCTTGTCCAGCGCCATGCGAAGGCAGCGGAATATTTTCGTCTTGCCGCCGCCGGTGGGCCCCACCAGCATAATGCCGTGCCTCACGAGCGTCGTTTCGTACAGCTGTGTTTTTTTCCCAAGGTTTCGGTGTCGGTCGGCGGGGCGGAGGGGTGAGGGTTAGTATGGGATGGGATGGGACGGGGGAGGGGATGAACAAAAGTACGTTTCGTATAGCTGGGGTTTCCATGTTTCGTTTTCGGCGGGCGGGGGGTGGTGGTGGGAGGTGTACTCATGTCACGCATGACCGTAGTCGTATGACCATAGACCTGGGGAGGGGGGGGCAAGCCCAAAGTGTTCACTCGGCCTACCCCGTGTCAGAGAAAAAACGAGCGCCCGGACAGTAAGCGAGTGAAAAAAACAAAAACAAAAAATGACTCCGCTATATATATATATGATACGCGTATATCGCGATTGTTTTTTGTTTCTCTGTGTCTCACCAGTCTGTGTGCGACCACATAATATGCTATCTCTTTTATGTATCGGTAGGAGGGAGCACCAGAACGGACACTGGGGTGTGCTGATGTTCGTTGCGAAAAAATGAAAACCGGTTGTAATTCAAAAGACAACGCGCAGCACAAAAGAGCAAAATGTTTCATACCAAAACTGGTGAATTTGTTTTGTCGTGGCCCCGCCTGGTGGGACCGTCTGGCGCACGTTACCGCGATAGATACCATGTACTGATTGATGAGGGTAAAATAACGACAAAAAAATGCGCTCCTCCGAGAATGGCGTATGCGGCTTTTTTTCAAAAACGGAATCTCACCTGGATAACTTTGGCCACCCACCCCGGATGGTACACGAGCCTTTCCGTGTCCACAGCCACCTATTAAAAAAAGTTTTCAGCAGGTATGTAGGCAATAACGATCAGTAGAGAAGGCGGGGGCGGTACACCACACGAGTATTTCTGTGTTCAGGAGCCGCCTGTCAACGAAGCTTTCAACAGGCGCTCAACGAAGGCAATAAAACATGGCAAAATACATGGGAGGTGAACAAAACAAACATATTTTTTCAATTAATATTTTGTTTTTTTTTTAGGAGTCGATATCACTACCTGCATCGAAGCACTCAATGGTGTGGTTCGACTTATCTACAACCGCATAATAAAAAGACCAATCGTCCAGCGTACATACCGCGAAGTGTTGACTACTGCAGTAGGGGAAGCTTGGCCAGCCCAAAATCCAACAAAAATGGCATGAAAAAAAACCGCGTTGCGTGATGAGCGCACGACTATTTCTGCTGATGAAATACTTGCTTCCCCCTCCCAAACACTGCCTTTCTGGTCAGTGAAAACCCGACGTGCTCCGTTTCGTCATTGTATATATATATAAGGATCCGAGGGGTCTATGATATGGTCATACGACTACTGCCATGCATGACACGAGTACCCCCCCTCCCCCCCCTACCTTCTGATGGAATCGACGTAATTAGCGCCCAAGTGCTGGAGGTGTATCTATTAGGAGTAGGAACGGTGCTCCGTCTCGAAAGGGATGCGTGGTCAATGGTCACAATGACTATACGGCAAGCAACAAATGAATACGACACTCCCCCCCCCCACCTCCCCCCCCCACCCCCCGCGGGCGGTCGCACCCCGCTTCGGTAGGGAACCCACGGCTCACCTTAAGGGCGGCTTCGATTTCCGGGTACTCTCCCTTGGGCGGGGCAGGGGTGGAAGGAAAGAGGTCGGCGAGAAGAGACAGGAACAGCGGCACGTCTTGGGCGACGAGCTTGCTGAGGTTCATGTCTCGGAGCGTCCGGTACATGAGGAACGCCTCCGCCTTGTCGGGGTTGTCGCGCTTCGTCTTTCCCGCCGTACGCAGCACCTTTTTGTTTTCGTCCGCAGGAAAAAAGAAAAGACCCCAACATCACCCTCATCGTTATCATCATCATCATTATCATCATCATCATCATCATCATCGTCATCATCATCATCATCATCATCATCACCATCATCATCATCATCATCATCATCATCACCATCGTCATCATCATCATCATCATCATCATCATCACCATCATCATCATCATCATCATCATCATCATCATCATCATCATCATCATCATGAGGATAGAAAATCACCCGGCCCCCACTTCGCACATTCTCCAAAACCTACGATACAAACGCCATTTAAAAAAAAAATAATCCATACTATTATTAGCTCAAAACTCTAAGAATTGTTCACCTGCAAGGCACTCAATATGCGAAGTGTATACACAGGTTGTAGAAATGTGGAGGGTAGATATGCTGTGGAAGGCGTTTTCCTAGACCGGGGGGGGGGGGTAACGTATTACGGGGGGGGGGCATAGTAAATACGACCTATGGTGCACACAAAAAACTATATATTTACCTATTTTTACTAATAACAATATTTGGTCCTATTTACTAGTATTTACTATGGGCCACCGTAATAGTAGTAGGCGAGACGCCCCTACCGTTGGGGAAAATTGAGCAGCTGCTGGCTAGGGCTAATGGTTAAGGAGGGTTCTACGTACCCTTTATCCTTCTGAGCAGCCGGGCCTCCATAACTATAGCAAACTCACCGCAAGGATGTTCCTGAGCCCCCAGTCGTAGTGCTTCTGCGCCGATAGCTGCTCCTTGCAAGTGTTGTAGAGCACGAAGAACTTCTGGGCGAGGATGTCGAATTCGGCGTACCCCACCGAACAGAGCTTAACCTGCGTACCAAAACAGCACGTGCCAGAAACGGCGGGGGAAAAACAAAACGATCGTGTTATTCTAGTCGTGAGTGTGGCTATAAGCGCCGCCGTATTATGACATAGAGGTACTATTGCGGGGGGCCAAAGTAAATACTAGTAAATAGGACCTACATTCGTACATTGCACACAAAAAACCTATATATATACATATATTCACCTATTTCTACCGAGGACTATTAATAGTGCTACGGTAGAGGTGGTACGTTTTGGCCGAATCGTTTTTGTAACGATCGGGCTCCTTAACCCAAATTCATCGGAATTTTTCATTTTTGTGGCGAATAATGTTTCAGAATATATTCCGGTCATGAGATTTCGCATCCGGCAGCACTTTTATTTATCCTCCAAAATCGTTTTTTCGATGAGGTATGACGCTCCTTAAGTGAGCTCAGAAAAAACATGGTGCACCTCTATCGTAGCATGCCTCCCGAGCAATATTTGGTTCTATTTACTATGGTCCCCTGTAATATGAATAGTATCTTGCGCATAAAGGAAGGAAAAATGTGATGATTTTTTCCGCAAGCTAGAGGGGGCTACGTAGTATAGGGGGGGGGGGGGTGCAATGGATACATCAATCACGCTTTGAGCCTTGTAGACATGCATGACATTCTCTCTCTGCCGAAAAAACAATGATATATCGCGAATTTTTGTAATGTACGCATCGCGTTGCTTGTTTTTTTAACAACTGTACGAGCACGATTCCATTTTGGTCCGTGGTTCGAAAATATTTTTTCTTGAATCCGGGCGTAAAATGATGATTTCATTGCTTTTGTTTTGGAGACTAATATGGAAGAAAAATCGGGGAAATCGAACGGGCAATATGATCGCATACGTTCCTATGAAGTATGCGCACTTTATTCTCCAAACGTGACGTAGCGCCATCTCCCTCAACGCTAGCGTGCATCGTTCCGAGCAAGAAAGAAGCATGAAGCACTGCTTATATTTGCACCACTGGGGGAGCAGAGCATTGTTTTGGTAGCCAAGTGGAAAACCGTGTGCTGTATATACGAGTACACCAATGCAAGTTTAAGGGCAGCAGAGAAGCAAGAGGGGACCAAACCGTTGGGCTCACCTACCTACCTCTGCAGGCATCGTTGATTGTTTTCACAAGCAGAGAGAACAGTAGAGCACAGAGAGCAGCTCACCGGGAAAAACAGCGAAGAGGCAGTACAGCATACAAGGCAAAACAGCGTACAAAACAGAACAGCATACAAGGCAAAACAGCATACAAGACAGAACATCACACAAGACTGTACAACAGCATACAAGACAGAACGACCCGCAGGCAAAAGGACAGAAAACCGCGCTACGTATAACTCCGCACGAAAGCGCTGCTGCACCTTCATGATGATCTGGAAGTCCGGAACCATCATGGCAACCCCGCGGAACAACGCCTTCAAGTTCTCGGGCAACTCTTGCCGGCCGGCGTAACCGGGGTTCATCGTGATGAAGAAGCCACAGACGGGCTTGAGGAGAATGTTCTGGGGGTCGCCGGGGAACTGGAAGTATTCCATACCCGTTTTTTTCGCGTTCTGAATCGCTAGCACCTGCCAGAGGAAATGAAAAAAACAAATAATGTGTTTTTTTGTTTTCTTGTATTACAGCTAAAAGCGATAAAAAAAACAATGCCCCGTTGTTGCTGCTGCGTATCAAAAGTAAAGTAACTCTTCGGCGAACAAAGTATGCATACGATGTTAAAAAAGAAACGCCCAATTGTCTCTATGTACGTTCAACAACAAACAGTAGATTGTTCCCCGAAACGGTTTCCGATCTCCCGTGAATCTTCTCCGTTTTTGCGAAGAAAGCGCGGGTAGCAGACCAGGACTAACACGATATAGGGGGCTGGTTATATGTGGGGTCTCTGGTCTTACGGAGATTCGCGGGGTTGCCCAACTTTCGGCGATGTTCCACATTTTATGAGTGGTTTGTCCTGATTCTTCAAAACACAAATTGTTGTACCATACTGGTTACCGTAGTTCCTGCCTCGAAAATACGACAGCTAGCACGGTTTCATGTCTACAAAATTATGTTTTTGGCCTTTTTTCTGTCTTCGTTTTTTTCCCATTCTGCATTATAAACACACCTTAAACGGGTTGCGCTATCTTGGGAGAGAGGTCATAGATCTGGGGAAAAGATAAAAGCGCCGAGTAATTAATCATTAACCCCCCGTTCCAACTTTGTCACGCCGCGCACGATGCGTACGTGCGTACCTGCTGCGCCACCACCGACAAAACAGGCAGGAGGATACGGTTGAACTCGTCGAAGCAGCCCCACAGCCCGCCTTGGCACAGCCCCTTGAAGATTTTCGCGCAGTCGGTGTACTTCTGCTGATCCGTGCAGTTAGTGACCACCTGCGACGCCAACAAAAAAACGGATATGAAGAAGAGCTCAGCATGCACCAGACCCTTAGGTACGCGAGCTTGCGCTTTTAAACTCTACATCCGCTTGCCTGCCCCCTAAGACCGCGGCCACACTGTTAATTATTCTCCAAGTTTCCAAGCGTTTCCAAATTTCGATTTTTTCTAAATTATCTTCGTAAGCATACTTTGTACTCGTATAACAGAGTTTTTTCTTTTCTTTTTTTTTATCGTATGTATAATGGGGTTTTTTTTCCCTTTTTTACAAAAACAAAGACCTTTGGCGATACATTTGAAGTTTTGAAGAAAAAAAGAAAAGTGAAAAAAAGAAAAACGAAAATAGCAGTGCACAGGACTTAGCCACTCACCACAAAAATCCCCAGAGCACGCCCCAGGTCCTTGACTGACTCTGTTTTTCCCGTTCCCGCCGGTCCGGCCGGGGCTCCACCAAAGTACATGCCCAGAGCTTGCGCTAGCGTGATGTACGCCCTGTTATATACGTCGGCCGAGAGCGGTATGCGCCGGAAAGTAGATGAGCATGGATGCAGCCATCAGCTGGCTGAAAGTAGGGTGGATCGCGCGTACCGGTACCAAGGACAGCAGCCGAAGCCGGTCGATATCGTCTACCAGGTACTACAATAAAACATTGAATTCAATATACACTTTGGTTCACCTCTTTAGGATAGCGAATATCAGGTGCCAGGTATTCAATTTACGTATAATGTGTGACTTCAAGCACAAAAAACAATTGAACACACGCACATTATTCTGCTGGTCGGTTGTTTCTTTCTGCACGCGGTGTGTGCTCGCGAAGAAACCCGGTCGTTGTTTTCTCTCTCCCCGGTTGCAAGTCTACATACGTGGTAGTGAGACGCGTTGTCGAATACCGACAGGCGTTTCGACAGGTGGCCAGTACGCAATTGTTTCCCTCCGGAAAATCCCAAATCGGTCAAACCGAGGGTTGACTACTTCAAGGTTTGAGTGAACGATTGGAATTGGAAAACTGGCTAGCAGTGCGTTACCAGGTATATACCAAGACCAAAAGAAAAATGTAAGCCTCCGTCTTGTGTTCGTGGCGGCTTCGAAAACAAATGTCTTATGTTCTTGCCGCCAAGAGTAAATAAACAAAACAAAAAAAAATCGTCTTATGTTTTTTATAAACGACTTCGACAAAAAACGGTGGATGTGCCAGCGAGTGTTTTTTAATTCACACCAAATAAGGCTAAACTAAAAAAAAACTCCTGTCTTTTTTGTTTCATACATAGACAGACTTCGACCAAAAAACAATGTTGGACATGGCAGTCAACGTATTTCGTTTCTTATCAAGACTAACGTAAAAGAAAAGGACTCCCGTTTTTTTTTGTTTCACATATACGTAGACGGGCTTTTCGACAAAAAAAATCGGACCTGTCAGTGAGGGGCGTCACCACCAGCCGCTCCTTGGAACCCAAGTACTCGAACTGGTAGTTGAAGTCGACATCGGTGATGGAAATCACGCAAGCGCCGTCGTCGTTAACGTCGTCCGTGGAATTAGGCCTCCAGTAGAAGCGCGCCTGGCGACAGGTGTGGGTGTGGGTGTGTGTGTGGAGACATGACACGGGAGGCGGACCGAAAGGGGGGGGTGAGGGGGCGAGCGATGGGAGTGAGGGTGTTTAGAGGTTCACTCGTTCATGTATATACATACACCAGATATATATATGTACGTTATTCAAATATTTGGACGTACGCAGCAACACCACACCTCGCTAAACAAACTCGTTCTCCTGAATTAAGAAACAGTGATGTTCATGCTGTGCGTGCACATTATGATACTTGAACATTGCGCATTAACGGACCGACCAACAGTAGTACGTACTCTATGTCGGCAAAAGGAATAAATGCGGCGAAACCTAAACCAAATGCGGCGCAACCTGAGCCAATAATATGCAACTACATGCAGATCATCTGTTTTTGAAATAGCTGACGACTGACGACGCGTTTTATCTGGCACTCTACGGCACCAAAATATAAATTTACCTGTTTGAGCCACTCAAAGTCGTTCGCGTCTGAGATGCGCTTCTGCCTGTGTAGAGTGGCCAGGTCGTTCATCACGTCTCTCTGGTGCACGTGAATCGTCACCAAGGTTTCCACCTGCATAGAAGGCGTGGTAAGCACCGGAGGGAAAAGAGGGAGGTTGTTGCGTTCCAACGTGCGCGGTAAGCACTAATGGCAGGAGAGGCAGGACAACGGGGGGGGGGGGGGGGGGGTGCTAGTGAGAATAGCGATAATACTATTGGCTGGTGTTATATGCGGCAAGTCGCTTCCAGCATCCCAGGTATAGTATTAGGTTTGCGAGGGTCGGGTCGGCGTTCGGCTCGGGTCGGGTCGGGTCCGGGTCGGTCGGGTCGGCTCGGGTGTGGGTCGGGTCGGGTCGGGTCGGGTCGGTCAGGGTCGGGTCGGTCGGTCGGGTCGGAGTCGGGCGGATCGGGTGGGGGTCGGTCGGATTGTCGGATCGGGTAAGGGTCGGGTCGGGTCGGGTCAGGTCGGGGCGGGGCGGGGCGGGGCGGGGCGGATAACCTAACCCGACCCGACCGGACGCGTGAGAGTTTGAAGACCTCCTGACCCGGCACACGCGTCGAGTCATGATCCGTAAACAGCTCTGATATGTATGCGCCTGACTATACACCGGTACGCTCTCGTTACAAGGCTTCGTGTTCTTGTTGGCGATGTCATAAGCATCGCCATAATCTTCAGAAGGGACGTATATCCATTGGGCGACCGACCAGGTAAGGCATAGCAGGGATACCCGATGGGTGTATTGCTCGAGTTTATCTATCCATATTGACAAAACAAATACCCCAGTCGAGAGCGTGTATAATATGCATTCCATTGGCCCAAGTTCGAATACAGTCATGGCAACCGATAATCGAGGAGAGTAGTATGCCCCGACTCTTCGGTATGTTGCTTGAGTTTTCGGCTCTTGGTATATCAGCAGGGCATACAATAGGATGAGGTTCCAGGTGTAGCTAGCTGCCAATCGCCAGTCCGACGCGCGAACGGACGACCGTACCAGGTTGTCGTTGCTGTTGCTGTTTTTATTATTCTATCACCAACTCATCGACACAATCGAGTACGTGGTTACAGGACAGTCTTCAATAACTCTGGAGTGGAAGAATACGCCAGGGGAAAAAAAAAGAAAAGAGTATCATACCTTGGTACGGTTGGACGAAGAACCCAGGTCCTGCAAACACCAGCTGGACATTTCCCTCAGCACCTCTAGCTGCTTCTGGTTGGTCTCCTTGATGATGTTCTTCTTTTGCCGGCACTGCGAGGGCGCGACATTTTAGCGGCGAGAAAACGGGCCTATGGTATAAACTCAACCACCTCTGCAAGAACGGGGGGGCATTCCATAAAACCTATAGTAGATTCTTGTACGAACATTACGTAGTGTGGATTCTTAATTAACTCTATTTTTTCGCACTGCAAAAAATGATTCCACACTAATTCCAAGTACTTAGTGTTTCCGCACTGCTGTGTCACCAACATTTTACCGATCCGAAATGCATCCAACTCTGATTCCGCCGAGTCTTTCGTCTCCGAAACCGCGCAGTGCAGTTGTAAAAGGGTTGGATTAGTACCTGCACGCCTCCATATTTTAGACGCTATAATGTATATCTCCAAGCGAAAAAGCTACCAGGTAGTTTATAATTTTCACAGCGTCAAAAAAGTAGGGACCCCTTTTAGTTGGTCTGAAGCGGCCGATCGACCGACCGACCGACCGACTGACCGACCGACCGGGATCCACAAACGCACACAAGCTGGCGACAGTTACAAATGTCCTGCTGCACGACTTCCTAGCCTAGCGACAGCTTATACCATTGTTCTATTACGGGGTGGGCTAATGTAGTAAATAGGACCTACGGTATACACAAAAACCTATATGTTCACCTACTTTTACTGACAAAATTTGGTCCTATTTATCTATGTCCCTCTGTAATAGTCGTTTGTAACACTGCAAGTTTTCGTTGTACATACGTACGTACGTACATATGTACACCATGTAATATTGGAATTAAAAGGTGGGGACGCAAGAAGTGTGTCCCCGGGGTTGGACAAGAAAGCCTCTTATTTTTTACCAGCGAAATCAATGCGGGGGTACGTGCGAGTAGTAGCCCTGAGTAAGAGAGTCCTCGTTGATCCCAAACGACTGCATATACATACGAAATATAATAATTGCAGCGACGACGGTATTTTACACTAGGAAAATACTGTTAGTGCAACAACAAAATGAGCGCTCTTGCCTGTTCCAGCGCCGACTGAACGTCAGTGGTCCACATGAGCTGCACGCCGAGGAGAGCGAACTGGGCGTAAGACCCGTCCACAAACCCGCGCAGGCGGGAGATGTCGTTGCCGACGCTTGACACGTCCGCCGCGCAGATACGCGTCAAATCCTTCATCGTAAGCTGCGCGGCATACCCCCGGTACCGCGTAGTAGTTTGTTTGCATCATTCATCACCAGGTGAACGGGAGAGAAGAGAGAAGCGAGGGGGGAGTTATTAGGGATGCGAGCTTGTTGGCTGACAAAACGTTACCGACTAAGTTGGTAGTTGGTTTGCGTGGGCTGTGAGTTGCAGTGTTGCAGTTAGATAGTTTTCTGTGCGGTCATTTTTGCGGATTTCTTGTGTCTTTACACGTATCTTGTTACGACTGGTGGGTTTCATGGCTCGAACTGTGCTTTTCGCCTGCACAGCCAGGCAGCTGACCTTCCCAACTTAAATTTAGCCCAAGGACATGTCTTATTCACAGCTCCTAACGATTTCCTTTACAGAGCCAAGGTATAAGCGTTTGGACCATATTGTGATTCGCTGATATCATTTTTTTTTATCGGAGTCGACTATTAATAGCATACCAACGAATTTTACATGAGATGTGAGGGCACAAGGCAAGGCAAAAGTTTGTAAAATTAATCGAACGTAGAATAAGCGAATGTACAGTCGATATCACTATTATGATAAATCAGAGAAAAAATCGCCTCCGAAGGCAAATATACACCACTTTGGACAGTAATATAAGGACCGTTTGGTTATTGATATCCATACACCAGCGGTCCTTGTGTTTCCGTCCAGACCGAAGCGATAGCGATAGGAGCACCCACCGCCTCCGCGCGGCCCAACTGATGTGCAATTGCACTCTGCCTTTGAAACACGAGGACCTCTGGGATTAAAACAAATATACCGTCGGTCCTTTTATTCAGGGACAGTCGGTTATTTTACTTAGGGGCCGTCGGTCCTTATACTTGGGGACAATCGGTCCTTATACTTAGGGACAGTCGGTCCTTATACTTCGAGACAGTCGGTCCTTATACTTAGGGGCAGTTGGTTCTTATACTTAGGGACAGTCGTTCCTTATACTTAAAGGCCGTCGACCCTTATACTTAGAGACCGTCGGTCCTTATACTTAGCCACAGTCGGTCTTTATACTTAGAGACCGTCGGTTCTTATACTTAGGAACAGAGTGGCACAGCCCTTTCGCGTTCTTGCACCGCCGAGAGGGGGTATAAAACCCACGACACGCGTATAGCTAGACGGAAGCTTAGAGCTACACTAGTTGTTGGTGTCACAAGTCACCTGCATCTTGAAGAGCAAGTCGCAAAGCCAATCTTCGATGTTGCCCTGAGCTTTCACGGCCACGCTGAAAGGGATGGTTTCCGCGCCGGCTCCTTGGCCGTTCATTTTCTCGATAATCTTTGTCGGAAGAGAGTAAGAGAACACAGAACAGGTCGGCACATCCCATCGACGCAATAGACATCAGTACCAGTAAATGGGTGTTGCGTGTAGCGTGCATCGGACGTCATCGTTGATGCGCACCCGCTATCTTTAACGTATGGCTCACATCAATGATGCTCATCTCCGAATCCCAAGGGCAAAATGTAGACATGGTGCATATTTTCTCGAAGGACACTTTATATTTTGGTATGCCTTAGGTTCGTTATTTTTTTTCTCAACACCTGTGAACAGGAGGAAAGGTCATCATCCGCTCTTCGGTTTTTTGTGCGTCGCCTCCAAATGAATTAACAATGGCTGATTGCTGACGGGAAACGTTTGAGTTTCTATTCCGACACTGCTCTGTATGACAACGTCTCCCGCACCTAACTTCCCCAGCCCACGTAACGCATCAGCACACAGCGCTTTCGTGGGACGTAATTCATCACGCCAACTGCGCCTCCCTCGAGCGCAGTGTGCGCTTCAAGCGAAACAGCAAGCACAGCAGCGCAAGCGCAGCATCGTCGACTTGAGGGCGCATACAAGCGGAAACGCGAGTTACCTGCTTGTCGTTTTTGTTGTGGTGCACCGTGGAGATGGCATCGAACACCTTCTCGTAGTGGTCGTTCATGCTCAGGGGGTCGCTCCCCTGCGACAAGATGATCAGGAGCCCTGATTTGCAGAATATTAGTAAGAAAAAACATAATAGGTGAGACCACAGTATTCGGACGCGCCAATACTTTTTTTAATAACAAACAAAGGAAAGTACGTACGTACGTGCACCTTCGGATTGGTTTTAGAATAAAAAACAGACGATGTCGCTACAGATTCGAACGTTTTTTCAAGAAGCAACGAACACACGAGATAAAAAAAAGCAGATGAGACCACACATTTCGGATGTTTGTTTTCAAAAAAGGAAGAAAAGTTGAGGCCACACATTCGGTCGTTATGAAGAAACAAACACGGACGGAGAGGCGCTAGTAGACGACACGAAGCAGAACGTGAGATATGTTGCGAGTTGGGAGCGCGCTGCTTAACCCCCTTTATTTATAAACTACTGCAAATGTTTGCCCTGTACTAATTCCAAGTAGTTTATCCCCAAACAATATGGATGTAGTGCTGAAAGGGGTCAGCGAGACTCCCAATATCTGCCAAAGGCTTGCTATATGCGCATCCTATATATAAGTGGGGTCGCATTAACATGCACGTGGTGTTTTCAGGCGTTTGCTCGAGACACTCCCTCACCGGGGTTGGACACGAAGTAGAAGCGGGGGAACTTGTTCCTCTTCTGCTCGAGATAGCCCTCGAGGCTCTTCTGGCATTTCTCCAGCTCCGTGTACATCACCTTTTTTAATGAATACGTCCAAACGTTTGATTGATCAATCAACAATCAACAACTATTTACATACCAGGTACTTACCATACCAGCAGGGATAGTTAGTTCATTCATTCTGATTCCTTAAACGTGATCGAACTGCCGCGCAGAGAGAGAGAGATTTCTGAGCTACTCGCTCGCGTGACACTCGAAGACCCGCCTGAGCGTTTCTTTATCAATGCAGCACGCACATATATCGGAAAGCGCCCTGTTTTTGCCTTGTTTACATCATCATCAACATCCTCGACAAAACAGATGCTGCAACGAGAATACAGGCTATACTTTGATTACGCGAAAAAACATTATTATGTTTTTTTATTCTCTCACAGGTAGAGACGTCCGGAGCATCTCGTTCGCCGCACACTCCACAACATTGCCCGTTTCAGAAGCTTTCGCCATTATTTTCGCCTGTCATATTTTTGTTATCACACCGGTGGTGAGGGGGGGGGGTTATCCGTGACAAGGCATATAAGGCAAACGTGGGGAAGAGGGAAGGCGGGGGCCCGGGGGGGGGAGGGGGGGTACTCATGTCGTGCATGGCCGTAGGAGTATGACGGGGGGAGAAAAAGAGCAGCGACTAAAACAAGCACACACGAAAGGGGAAACGACAAATAAATTACCTAGTATGGCGGGTGAAATAAATCAAATAATGGCTTGAATTAATAGTGTTGTATCATTGCGTCGTAGGTTAAATCGTATATAGTTTGGGATTAATGAGGCCTCTCTGCTTCCGTTGCGGTCGCCATAACCTCTGTTTTTTTCCTAGCCTCTTTCTACTTTGTCGTGCTGTTGTAGAGCTGAGATATCGCTCACGGAGTGATACTCAATCACGTCTCCCAGTACAACAATGAGGCTTGTCTGAAAAGTGGATCTGCCCTACGGGCGTCACCTCTTTTCTGTTTCAGATTATGAACGTAACGAGAAATAAAAAACGTTGTAGGAGACCATACGCAGCCGAAGAGGGTTTGGGTACAAGGTGTTGTAAGGACTTACCGCAAAGGCTGTACAAGCAAGCAAGATGTCCCTAACCTTTGCACCATATCAAAACGCACCCCACACTGATTTCAAGCAATTTTGTCCAAACCAAACACGTGCCTAAAGACAGAACCTGTTCAGTTGTGTTTTTTACTGAGCCATTGATACTGTAGACGAGTTAACAAACAAGTGCCGTGCAAAGATTCTTTGTCGATGGCAAATGGTAAGATTAGCAAAAGTGCGATGATGATGATGATAATATGATTGTAGAGCGAAGCTACTACGTGGGTCTATATATAACCGCTCGCTCGCTCGCTTGCTCACCCAGTCCTTGTCAATTTTTGCGAACTTTTTGGCCTCCATGGGCATCTGCTTGGCGATGTCACCGCCGGTGAAGACTGACTCCAAGGAGCACCACATCATCTGGACCTTCAGCCTACAAAATATTGAGTAGGAAAGGAACGAAAGTTGCCACGTTAAAAAAACAAACACGAGCGATCAATCAACCAAATAAAGTACAACCGATTACGTGGAAAAGCTAATAGAAAGCAGGGCCCAGGATATGCACAAAACAAATATTTATATTCCAGTATTTTAAATCACACATGTGTGGTGCTATTTACTATGTTCCCCCGTTATAGAAGACCAATCACATCATGCACCATCTACATCGCAATGGCTCATCAACTCGATGGACATTCATCACCCAGGCTATCGGTGCACTTGAATAAAAAATCGTCAAAACACCACCCTGTGAATTTTGCGTCTATCGTGCAGTCACTTTGAAAATCTGCACAACAGAGGTCTAACAACGTTTCTGCGTTTTTTCTCCAACCTTAATGGCAAGGAGGCACTTAAATTGCGACCTACGCACGCCAACATTTACGTCCACAGACACGGTGATGGCGTGTTCAAGCGAACAGCTTGCGGCACGCGACTCTCGCACCAAGCATGCTCAACAATACGGTTCGAGCGCAGCCATGCCCTCACTCCACCACCCAAACGTCCCCCCGAAGTCTCTAAAATATTTTATTTCCGAATCGAAATAGGGTACCTCCGACCGTGTCTGGACGATTCGGTAACTGGCTTAGAGCGATAGAGGAGATACTCTTGTGTGAGGATATTGGACTTATGCCGGGCTAGCATATGCACCATACATTGACGGGGGGAAAACGAATAATAACATAAAAACAACACCAATACCATTACCAATACTAATAATAATAATCAAAACAGAAGTATCGAAGGTAAAACCGAAAAAAAAAAGAAATGTTGATTTTTTTTTCACCATCGCTCAAGGTTGTCGGAGGTGTCGCTGAGCACTTGGAGTTCGTTTTGAGCTTCCTCTCGGAAAGGCGTCACGTGTCTCATCGAAAGCATCGTTTGCAGGTTCATCTGTTTTTTTGGCGGGAGTTGCATCGGAATGGGGTGGGTGGGTGGGTGGGTGGATGGGTGGATGGGTAGGTAGGCGGACGGACGGGTGGGTGTGTGGGTGTGGCGGGGAGGTCATTGTCACGCTAATTTCGGGGTCGTTGTCACGATAAATCCGTGTATTCTCTCGTGCCACAAAGGTTCGTGATAACACACACGTGTAATGGCTCGCAAACCAGATTTGGTTTGGTATCGTCGTACCCCACATGGGGCAATTGAGGGTGAATGGGTGCGCTCTCGGAGGTTCGCCGCGTGGGCGGGTCAACGTCGCGGCCGTCCAAAACGCTAGTAGAGCTGCGAGTCAGTCGGCTGTACTTCACGGCTCCCACTCTGTACCGAAATATATGAACCATTTTGATTAAGTGTTAGTATACAAACATCCCCCCTACACTCCGCACCAGTAACAGCCAAAACGTTGTCGCAAAATCCCGCAAACTACCGCACACAATGCAGTCAGCACCTTTCCTAGCCAACCAATACCTAGTCGGCGAATTATAGTCAGCCAAATCACCGCCCTAACTTGCACTACCTAGCCAACTAATAACCAGTTGGCGACTTATAATTAGCTAAATCACAGCCCTAACAGTAGTACCTAGCCAACTATCGGCGGCTTGCAGCCAAGCAGCTCACAACCCTAACCATAGCACCTTCGTAGCCAACTATTGTCCAATTGGCGACTTCATGTCAGCCAAATCACAGCCCTAACAGTAGCACCTGAACAACTAACAACTTAGTCGGTGACTTAGAAGTCAACCCGCCCACATCCCTACAAAAACACGAGAATCGCAACTCAGACCTGCGCCTCTTCGAGCTCCTCGACGATGGTTCCGGTTCCTTTGAGGATGTTGATCCCTCTCCCTTTCCATTCGTTGAACACGAAGGACTCCGCGGTCCACTTTTCCATTATCTCCGCCAGCCCCACCTGAATCTTCAGCTGCTTGTCTGCTCCCTCAGTGATCTCCTCAATGAGCTACTCGCAATGCAAAAAGAACAACAAGGCAAAAGACAAAAGTTGGGGTGTGTGGAACCGGAAAAATTGCATACAAAGTTGGAAGTCTCGTCGTTCTGTATTGCTCGTATGAATATGTCGACAGGAAAAAACTCGCGTAAAATGATACGGAGTGTATTTGTAACAGCTGTCGTCAAATTGTGTGCGTTGGAGGGCCGTGACGACGGACGCTATGAGCACCTCGAAAGGGAGTTCCTATTGTTTTTCGCGGTGTCAAAATTAGAAACTCGTCTTGGGCGGGGGGGGTAATGACTCCGATACCATTCGAACTCTCGTCGTTCTGTTTAGCTAATCGGGTGAAAGTACCAGCAAGATTGATGACCACGATGACTGCGACAGAAAGAAATACGTTTTTGCTTCGTCTTGCCCCCCCCCCCCCACTATCTTAAACCTGGAGTGCAGATAATTTCCGATGAATACAAAGCACAACGTCATCAACACCCTCAAGAATTACCAAAGCAAAGTTGTGTGAATTCAATGTTTGACACCATTCTTTAGTGTGACACAGTCCGGAACGAAAATCTACAGCTTTTACAGCCCCTTTCGAACCCCTCGAGCCATTTTTAGGACAAACTACATGGATTTAGTGTGGGATACAAATGGTCATATCATATATATACTTACATGTAGTAAATATACATATATACGAAGTAGATACATATAAATATGTGCTGGCAACAGGCACCCTCTCGTCCTTCACTTCAGCCTTCCGATCCCCCGTTGCAAAATGTAGGTTCGAAAAAAAAGACATACGGCAGCGAATGCACGCCACACTTGATTTAATTTCACGGTATCCGGGTGGGCCGATGTTGTAATTTTTTACCTCCTTCTTGTCAACCATCCCAATCTCCAGCAGAGTCTGGAGCCTGAACTCCGGGCCCACTTCGAACTCTGATCCGGTCACCTGGAAAAGCAGGACACGCCTCATTATTTATTTCATAGACGTACAACGTTTTTCTGCGTATGGCAAAGCGGGCCTATTGGGGTGTGATCCGCTGATATACGACTGACAACAGAGCCGGTGAAACAGTCGACTTGGGGGCGGCATGGCTCGCATCAAAGTGGGTAGCAAAGAGATTAAACGGAGGTCAGCTGTGAGGTGCCGAACCAATAGCTGCATGCATATTGTTCTACCCCTTTTGCTAAACTAATCAATATTTGCTCAACATCTGCCCACGAATTATTTAAACGTTTTGATAACATTTGTATCCCCTTCCTGGTTTACCGCCTGTGGCCACCATTCGTCTCCTAAGATATAGCGATCGTCTTTCCCTACTACCTAGTGTACGGGGGGTATATACCTGGTATGTCAGTTTCACATACATGTCCTACCAATATTTTCTGTCCGCACAAACCCTTCACAAAAACATAACCCCGTGCGCAATTAATGCGCAAGGTTTCGGTTTTAGGTATGAATAACGCGCAAAGTAGTAGTGCTGTACACATTTACGCATGTGTCCTGTGCTTGTGGTATACCTCCATGACTTCGGTCCAGTGCCGCGGCTGGATGGAGTCCTTGCTGAGCTCTTGCAGCAGGGGCAGCACCGTCAAAAAGTCGTCGATATCCGTTCTGGCAAGATTTCGAAAGCGAATACGTTAAGTTTGAGCAAAACAAATTATCACTTTAAGACACCGCGGAGCTGTTTTTTAAGACAACTGCGAAGCGGACCGGAAAGCTAAACCTCTCTACATGGCGCACAAGGTAACTTTCAAGCGTGAACGAGCCTCCAAGAGACAAACTGAGAGCAAGGTCCCTATGCAAACGGAGCTCTACCATACTGATAAAACAGCTCCATCAAATTGCACATCATCCTAGTTCCCACCAAGCATCATTACTCATTTTTGTTTTGACGCAAGAATGTTGGGCGAGGTTTGCCGAGTGAGGATGACATGTGCAGAAGAATGGAATCGCGCAGATCCACGCAAACCGTCCGATCCCATTCTCCAGCTTACAATGAATGGGACGGGTCTCTTTTTTTACAAGTACTGAAGACCCAGTTAATGGTGGGGTTTCTTGCCCAGCTTTCGTGTCTACTGTCTGTAGCTGGGTCTGGTTTCTCGGGCCATCGCGGCTGGTACGGATCTTGGCACGTGTGCGTTAGGAAACATGATGGATTTTTTTAGCAGCCCTGGCCTATTCTTGATCCGGCCTAACCCCCACCTTCCCATGGATGACGACCAAAAAAACGACCATATTCCTTTTACGGGCGTAGGACCATAGTAAACACTAGTAAATAGGACCACATATTGTTAGTAAAAATAGGGAAAGATATAGGTTTTTGTGTGTCATGTAGGTCTTATTTACTAGTGTTTACTATACCCCCTGTAATACTCGTAGCTGTTTCGGGTCGGTGCCTTAACTGAGTATTCGATCATGGCTTGCACAAGTTGATGGGTGCGCGGTATGCATACTTAGTTGGGTGGCGAAAGAGAGATTCGACCATTAAAAAAACTGTCAGCTATTCACGAAGCCAAGAACATTACGGGGTATACATATATACCACGAAGCTTGTAGGAACAGAATAGATACATTACTGCTGCTGTGAGTGTCATGGGTTTTTTTTTTGTGTGTGGCACATGGAGGAGAAGGCGGGTTCCAAACCTGAGCTGAGTGAAGGCATCCCACTGCTTCAGGCGGCCCGGCAGCTTCTTGCAGCGGTTGGCGAAGTTGTCCATTTTTTCCGTCATGTTGGCGATGTTCGACACCACCTCAGACCAGGGCACCTGACAAAAGGCAAGCAAGAACACCCATGTGGCGGCAGATAAACGGGTTGATTTCTTCATTCCTGAGCGAAGCATTAGAGCGAAGAAATAACAATCCCTCTCTATATCGTGTGCCTCGTACAGTAGTAGGAATAGGTGAAAACTAATGAATGTCTTGAATTATTCATAGTATGGATTTTAAAAAAAATGGCGTTGTATCGGAGGTGGAAACTGATCAGTATCTTGGAGTAGTGTGAGGTAGTTAACCTCACACTAATCCAGGTCGATTTCTAATTTACTTTCCAAGAAGGTATTGGGTGGGCGAAAAATGGTTAAAAAACGGCTTGAGTTAGTGTGAATTGCAGCAATTACACTACTATGGGGGACCATAGTAAATCCTATATATTTACCTATTTTTACTAACGATATTTGGTGTTATTCCCCCGGAATTCGTACACGACTTTCCCACGGGACAACCAACGGTAGCAGAACCCATATGCAGCTAGGCTAGAAGTTTGGGGACAATAAGGAAGAGAAAGAACCCGCAGAAAGGATAAGAGTCAAACGAGCGACGTCACTGAGATAAGAGAAAGGTCAACAAGTATGGGTGTGATCTCATGCCGCAGCAGAGAGGCCTCATTGATCCCAAACTATATACGATTTAACCTACGACGCAATGCTACAACAGTAATCTGACACAGAAAAGAGGCGAAGCCCGCAGGGCAGAACCCCTTTTCAGAAAAGCCTCTTTGTTGCACTGGGAGGCAGTGATTGAGTATCACTCCGTGAGGGATATCGCAGCTCTACAACAGCACGACAAAGTAGAAAGAGGCTAGGAGAAAAAACAGACCATCCCGCCCGCCCATCGTTGGTAGCGAGGTTGTACCGTCGACAACGACATCAGTTTTGTCAGTGTTTATTTTACCGGGGTACCTACTCTCTGCGACGAGGTGCCGCGTTGATTGCTAGGCAACCAACGCGGGAGTAGTAACCCTGGGTGAGCGTCTCCGGCTGATCGCAGCAGGAGGCCTCATTGATCCCAAACTATATACGATTTAACCTACGACGCAATGTTACAACAGTAGTATGAGGTACTTAACCTCACACTAGTCCAAATCGATATCTAATTTACTTTCCAAGAAGGTATTGGGTGGCGAAAAACGGTTCAAAAAACGGCTTGAGTTAGTGTGAATTACAGCAATTACACTACTATGGGGGACCATAGTAAATCCTATATATTTACCTATTTTTACTAACGATATTTGGTGTTATTCCCCCGGAATAGTTCACACCTCAGAGGCAGACGATATTATTGCCAGATATGTATTGTTGCAGTTATTTCTTGCGCGTTTTTCGGACCCGAAGAGATAACCCGTCACTCCACTCAGTCAACGCTCGCTCACCGAGTAGAGTAGTAGGTTACCCCTTCCGCCTATTTTTGTAGTCAGGCTGGAAATAGGCGACGGAAATACTTCACAATGACGGTATCGGAGGTCTGTGGCACCCCCCCCCCTCGGTCATACGACTACGGCCATGCATGCAAATGAAGTACACCCCCCCCTCCCACCCTCCGCCCCCACCCGTACTCGTGAACGGAAGGGGGACGAGGTACTCTGGTTACATACAACACACAATAGCGTGTGTCCACATGTCACTGGAAGAAAAGTGCTGACATATCGAACGATGGCCCTGTCGGGGTTCGGTTTTTGCGAGTGGCCAAGCGAGCGGACGCAGCGCGACCATCACTACACCTCCCTCTCCCTCTATGTAGCTTCGTTCTTCTTGCATGGCATTGATGATGATGATGATGAAGATGCTATCACATCAGCCCATTTCGTTGAAATCTACAGTAGCTCGAGTTGGTCACAGAACAGGCTAAGAACAAAAACCGTTCTGCACTACAAGGTAGTTCCGAACGTATTATCGAAACGTTGATTCAACCCTGCTTTGAATCGATCCAGCGGCGGAGCCTCCCTTCGGACTCAACGAGCGCTTGCTTGTAAGGGCTCACATGTTTCCACTCTGCCAACGTCTCGAGCACATCCACGTATAGGCCGAACAGCTGGTCAGACAGCTTCAGCTCCTGTCGAACCATTGCAAAACAAATAACACATTTTGATGTCGAGGGTAATTCGGGTTTCGTGGGTAACCGCATAATGAGTGTTTCGTGGTTGATCGTCGCTGGAGAAAGTGTTCAACTCCTTGGAAGCATTTGAAAACGGGGGTCGGGTCAAATAGTTAGTCAAGACAGCTCCAGCTCCTATGAACCTATCGCGGGCTCCTATAGACCTATTGCGGATAACACGTTTCGTGTCTTGCGTAATTTATAATTAGTGGTTAGCCGTCACATGAGTGAGATTATTTGTCTTCTCCAAGGGAGCGCTTGGAACGAGTCGGGTCTGCGCAGCGTCGCCAAAACAAACCCCTGCCCACTGTCCTGCGGTTGTCTTAGTTTCGTGCCCCGAGATCGCGATACCGATACATGATTAGTTGGAAGCATCGCTCGACTAGGTTTTTAGTGGTCAAACCGGCGAAATGGTGACCGGCTCAGCGAAACCTGCGACAAGAGGCATCCGCGATGGGAAGGTCCTCGGACGGATAATCGATTCCCACGCACCGATCTAGATCTTCAGGGCAGATGCAGATATATTCCTAGTGTAATGTGTACGATCTAGCTCATGTTGCAGGATGGGAGCAGTAAACAATCTGCGTGATCAAAGGCGTGTTTTCCGGGGTTGGACATGTACTACAGTACGATACAGGTCCTGCACAGCGTATCCTAACGGTAGTTTAGGATCTAGATGATCTATCTGTAGATGATATATATGTAGATGATCTATCTGTAGATGGTCTGTCTGTAGATGATATATCTGTAGATGATCTATCTGTAGATGATCTATCTGTAGATGATATATCTGTAGATGATATATCTGTAGATAATACATCTGCCCGACGCGTGCACAGGTTATGGACAACGACACATGGACCATTTGCAAGCACGAGAGCTCGTACCACAAATGTAGCCCATCACTGGAGTGTTGTTCGTAGCTGTAAGTCGTCGAAGGTTGGGGTGCTATGGTCCCACATTCATGATGGTTAGGAATTTCAGGCTGATATTCGTTTTGAATGTATTTAAGAAGTTATATCTACAGTAGTGAACAAAGGTTTTCAGCGGGGAACTTATTTCTAAACCCTGAATAACAGCCTTTAAAAGCCTTTTTTGCTTAACGTTGACATCACAATAAGCTGGCAGCCTTAGCCAGAACAAGGTGCCCTTATGAACGAACTGCTGTCGCGTACAGTTACATCGGACGCNGGGATGCGAGGGTCTATGGTCATACGACTACGGCCATGATGCAAATGAAGTAACCCCCCCTCCCACCCTCCCCCCCACCTGTCCATCTCTTGCCGCGGCAAAGACGTCCAGGTTTCCGCCGGGCCTCGTCGAGTACGCCACCAGCGTGCCCGCCAGGCTGGCCCCCTTCAGCCCAAGCCCCTTCGGCACGGTGCCGGTGCCTCCGAGGGCCCCACCACCGGGGGTCGTATCCGCAAACGAATAGCCCCTGCTGAGCAAGTTGCCGGTGCTCGCGCCAAATGAAGGCGTATTCGCCCCCAGATTCATCGCCGAGGCAGACGGCTGCGGAGCCGATGACGGTCGGGGCCCCGGGAACGTCCCGCTCAAAGCCGCCGCCGCCGCCGCCGCCGCCCCCCCCCCCCCCGGTGCTCCCGCCGACTGTGACCAGGAGCCCCAGGGAGCATCGAGACTCCCTAGCCCTGACCCTGCCCCTCCTCCTCCTCCGGCCTGCTCTTGTTGCGCTCCCGTGGAGAAGTTAAGGTTTAGGCGCGGCGCAAGGGGCTCGGCCGCTTGTGGCCGACCGCTGGGCTCTGATGACGCCCGTAGTAGAGGAGGCTCCGTAGGTCCCCCCATGGTGGCATTGCTGCCTCGTCCGTCCGCTGTGCTCCCCCGCCCCCTGTCCTGCTGCTGCTGCTGCCGCTGCTGGTTCTGCTGGTGAGGGTGATTTTCTAGTTGCTGTTGAGAACCGGGTTCCCCCCCCCCCCGCTGCTCCCCCCACGGTGGTCCGTCGTGCGGAGCACGCGGAGTGCGTGGTGTTTCTCCTTCCGCAGCAGTCGTGGAGGCTGACACCTCTGACGACGACGGCTCGCAGTAGCTAGGGTCTGTCACCCGCCTCCCCACCCCGGTCCCTTGCGAATGCGCGGGAGAGTGCAAGGGTGATGTCGTCGGGCCCAAAGAAAGGCTGTCGCTGGAGCGTCCGTCGGAGACTCGGATGGGCCTCGTGGGGGTGGCGGAGCCAGCCGCTGCCGCTAGCTGCTGTTGCTGGCCCCTGACCACCTCGCGCACCATGAACCGGATCTTTACGACACAGAACGCATCGAGGGGGGGGGGGGGGGGAGGGGGGGCGACTGCGTTAGCAGAGACACCGCGCGCAAGGGCGTCCCATTGGCAATAGTTTAGACAGGGGGGGGGTAAAGTACCCATCTCAAGGGTATACTGGTACATACCTCAGAGCGCATACTGCTGTACCCCCCCTTTTAATACTACAGGTGGCGGTACCCGCGAACAAAAACAGAGTAAAGAGGGTCGTCAGTGGAGGGTGAAGCTGCCAGGGCGCACTGAACGGTGGCGAGCATATCAACAGACGCAACCGAATCTCTCGACTTGATCGGGCACACTATTTCGTGGGCTAAATTGCCCCCCCCCCCAAATCTCTGCCGCCCGATCAGGCGGCATCAACATGGCGGGCGAGTGTCGGGGCAACACTTTCTCAAAAACAAAAAAACAAAAATAACGCACGACAGTCTGATCTGACACCAACCGATCTGAACGTTCCCGCCGTGTGCCGTACGGCGTTCAAGTCGCCGCAGGTTCCTCATCCCCTCGCAAAACTCCACAGGAGGGATACTACCAGTACTTTGCAAATCAAGACACCGCCGTCAACCGTTGATGTTAATTTTGTTCTGCATTGTTCGTATGTTGTGCCCCCCCCCTCCCCATTGTAGGGATGCGAGGGAGGGTCTATGGTCATACGACTACGGCCATGCATGCAAATGAAGTACACCCCCCCCTCCCACCCTCCGCCCCCACCCGTACTCGTGAACGGAAGGGGGACGAGGTACTCTGGTTACATACAACACACAATAGCGTGTGTCCACATGTCACTGGAAGAAAAGTGCTGACATATCGAACGATGGCCCTGTCGGGGTTCGGTTTTTGCGAGTGGCCAAGCGAGCGGACGCAGCGCGACCATCACTACACCTCCCTCTCCCTCTATGTAGCTTCGTTCTTCTTGCATGGCATTGATGATGATGATGATGAAGATGCTATCACATCAGCCCATTTCGTTGAAATCTACAGTAGCTCGAGTTGGTCACAGAACAGGCTAAGAACAAAAACCGTTCTGCACTACAAGGTAGTTCCGAACGTATTATCGAAACGTTGATTCAACCCTGCTTTGAATCGATCCAGCGGCGGAGCCTCCCTTCGGACTCAACGAGCGCTTGCTTGTAAGGGCTCACATGTTTCCACTCTGCCAACGTCTCGAGCACATCCACGTATAGGCCGAACAGCTGGTCAGACAGCTTCAGCTCCTGTCGAACCATTGCAAAACAAATAACACATTTTGATGTCGAGGGTAATTCGGGTTTCGTGGGTAACCGCATAATGAGTGTTTCGTGGTTGATCGTCGCTGGAGAAAGTGTTCAACTCCTTGGAAGCATTTGAAAACGGGGGTCGGGTCAAATAGTTAGTCAAGACAGCTCCAGCTCCTATGAACCTATCGCGGGCTCCTATAGACCTATTGCGGATAACACGTTTCGTGTCTTGCGTAATTTATAATTAGTGGTTAGCCGTCACATGAGTGAGATTATTTGTCTTCTCCAAGGGAGCGCTTGGAACGAGTCGGGTCTGCGCAGCGTCGCCAAAACAAACCCCTGCCCACTGTCCTGCGGTTGTCTTAGTTTCGTGCCCCGAGATCGCGATACCGATACATGATTAGTTGGAAGCATCGCTCGACTAGGTTTTTAGTGGTCAAACCGGCGAAATGGTGACCGGCTCAGCGAAACCTGCGACAAGAGGCATCCGCGATGGGAAGGTCCTCGGACGGATAATCGATTCCCACGCACCGATCTAGATCTTCAGGGCAGATGCAGATATATTCCTAGTGTAATGTGTACGATCTAGCTCATGTTGCAGGATGGGAGCAGTAAACAATCTGCGTGATCAAAGGCGTGTTTTCCGGGGTTGGACATGTACTACAGTACGATACAGGTCCTGCACAGCGTATCCTAACGGTAGTTTAGGATCTAGATGATCTATCTGTAGATGATATATATGTAGATGATCTATCTGTAGATGGTCTGTCTGTAGATGATATATCTGTAGATGATCTATCTGTAGATGATCTATCTGTAGATGATATATCTGTAGATGATATATCTGTAGATAATACATCTGCCCGACGCGTGCACAGGTTATGGACAACGACACATGGACCATTTGCAAGCACGAGAGCTCGTACCACAAATGTAGCCCATCACTGGAGTGTTGTTCGTAGCTGTAAGTCGTCGAAGGTTGGGGTGCTATGGTCCCACATTCATGATGGTTAGGAATTTCAGGCTGATATTCGTTTTGAATGTATTTAAGAAGTTATATCTACAGTAGTGAACAAAGGTTTTCAGCGGGGAACTTATTTCTAAACCCTGAATAACAGCCTTTAAAAGCCTTTTTTGCTTAACGTTGACATCACAATAAGCTGGCAGCCTTAGCCAGAACAAGGTGCCCTTATGAACGAACTGCTGTCGCGTACAGTTACATCGGACGCACCTTTCTGGTCTTCTCCAAATCGGGGTACTCCGTCAGTGGCAGAGCGAAGAGCTCTTCCCCTCCTGTGTGTTTTTTGTGACGACAAATGAAGAAACGAGTCATGTCGTATATACAGCAAACAAATACATGCGTTATCAGTTCGTACCTTCCCATAGATCCCCGTTAACAGCGGCTTAAACGAAGTATTTATACAAATATCAGCGAAAACACACACAAGCAAAACGCAAAGACCACATTAAAATAGTTTGTTTCTCCCGGGCGCGCGGTGGGGTGGGGGGTGGTGCCCAGAAGCGGGGGGGGGGGGGGGGTGTACTCATGTCGTGCTCGGCCGTAGTCGTGTGACCATAGACCCTCGCATCCCTACAATGCCGGGACGGAGCACGTTGAGTTTTCACCAACCAGGCAGACATTACTTGCACCAAGCGCGAAGCGCCGTGGGGTACTGGGCGAGTCGCATGGGTATTTTCTGTACAAACACAACATGATGTACTGTCGTAGGGTAATGCTCACTGCAGCAGCATCAGCATTGGAATAACTCTATTTCGGATGCAACACTCCGACGACAGTTTTTTTTTTCGCAAACTATTAACAGCGCGCGGCGCCACCCTATGCACTTGTCTCCCCCGCCCTTGCCTGAGTAGAGCTCGTGCTTCCTCTCCCGTATCTTGGACTCTTCCTTGAATCGATTCAGTCTTTCGACCGCGTCCATGGGAGGAATACCCTGCGCGTCTCATATCGGGCCGGGGG
>MEHQ01001418.1:0-39663 GCA_008828725.1 Saccharina japonica | reverse complement strand
AAAAAAAACTGGTTAGTTTAGTATTTTCATGTCTATTTCCGGTTTGTGTTTAGATACGAGAAAAAAAAACTGGTTAGTTTAGTAATTTCATGCCTATATCCGGTTTGTATTTTGATATGAGGAAAAAAAACTGGTTAGTTTAGTAGTTTCATGTCTATTGTTCGGTTTGTGTTTTGGTATGAGGAAAAAAAAACTGGTTAGCTCAGTAGTTTCATGTCTAAAGTCTGGTGGCTTGTTTTACAGCGTCGTTGCCACTCGACGCCAACCCATAGTTGTCTAGCAGAATCTATTGGGGGGGGGGTCAAAATTATCTTCTACCCCGAGGGTACAAAACAAAAAGAGAAATCGACACCACACTCTTAGAACTTTCCTGAAAATAACGAAAAACATACCCCTAAAACATTCAGAACGAAAAACAAGCATACTCCTAAAAAGGTCAGAACGAAGAACAAGCATACTCCTAAAACGGTCAGAACGAAAAACACACTCCCGAAAACGGGGTCAGAATAAAAAAAACAAACCAGTAGGGTAGAATTTATTCACGAATTTAAAAACAAAACATAATCTATATATATACGCGTATTTTAATTTGGTTTTAGTGCGCCCCCCCCCCCAGTCTAGACCCGAGTTATAAAAAAGGGCTATGTCGGAGGTTTGTTTTTCGTGCACCTTCGTCAATCCCTCAAAAAATGTTTCTACACCCGTCCATCACGTCATAGTCTCACTTGGTACATGAAGTGGTTGTAATGCTTCTTGAGCTTGGTGACCTCCTCCTCGCTGACCGACTCCAAGTGGTCATACAGGGGGTGAGCCCGAATGATCTTGATCAGGTCCTCCACCGCGTGCAAGATTTCAACGTTTTTGCCCTGCGTACGCGCACCCGGGTTACGAGTGAGAGACAAAAAAAAATGACTCTGACGCCCCCGTTGCTATTGCAGAGTGTATTGATTGTGGGTTGCGTTGTAGCTTGTGTGGCAAATACCCGAAACACAACGTATCGAGTACGGCCCGGAAGCAGGAAATATATCACCACTGCCACGTATCATTGCTGTCATAGTATATCGCACGCACCACACGCAGATTTTTTTTATATCTTAGCGTGCATGCTCGGATACTCGATTTGCGCTCGCACGGGTGTCGGGATTTCTATCTTTCGAGAATTGGACATGCTACCTTCCCGATATCGTACACGAAAACAAGGTACCTAGCACGGGTAACGAGGGTGAGAGTACAAGTGAGCGCTGACTAGACCCGCAATGAAGTTAGACTGGATTAAAGGTGAGTGATGGAGATTCAACCCTTGAAAAACAGGAAACATGGTGAACCCAAGGAGACTCGGAGTGGCACGAGCACATCGTCGCGGGCCACAGGAAACAGGAACCTAACGGGGGGTTTGCTCGTTCTAGGGTTCACCTACAGTAGACCCAATGCGCGAGAGCCCCCACAAAACTACTGTCCATACGTAGCAGTCTGCTTGCAGAGGTAGGGTGCAGATAACCATTACCTGGTACTGGTATATACGGTAGTGTGCCAAACGCGGTTACGCTCGATATATTTCCGTTTTCACAAACGCATGCTACGTTTTTCGCCCAGCGTGGTAGACCGTAAGGATGCAAAAACAATCTGTATACCTGAAGAAGACGCGACCTTGTGACGATGTGCTTGCGCTGCATGTCGACAAACTCTTGTACGGTAAAGCTCTGGTCATCCGGGAGGTCGACGAGCAGCGTCTTCGACACGATCTTGAGGTTCTTTTCGATTCTGGTAAGAAGAAAACAAAATTGTCGCAGCATTAAACGCGCGATTCGTGTCAGTTGCTTGCACCTATGTATGGCCACGGGCGTGATTTTGGCGACGAGCTAATACGAGAACAACAACAGCAACAACACCAATGAATAGGACTGTGAGTAATGAGGCATGTCTTGGCTGGATTTCACGGCTAGTTATTAGGTGGGTGGCGAATTAAACGAACACAACTCTTAGCGACCGGGAACAAGGTGCAGCCCCAGCTGGTAGCCCAACTGTCTTGAGCCTGGGTCAATCCAAAAACACACGGCCAGCCACAAACGCGCCATTTTGGTACAAAGACTCAAACTATCGCACGCAGAACTCCACGAACCACCGTACGCAACCGACTGCAAAATATCACAAAGCAAATTAATAGGTAAATCGGCGACTGATACGAAGTCACCCAACTTACAGCACTACAAGTAACAAACAAAACAAACTGCGAACGTAGTATCGCCGACACGGACAAAATCTACCACGGAACGTCAATGATAAAGCTCCCATGGTACAGAGAAAGCGCAGGCATAAACATTTTACGCAGGGAAACGACGCTTGGTCGAGCCCTTCCCTTGTGGCCTGGAATATCAGAGCATTTTGTTTTTTGTCTCTACGTACACGTTCACTCCGCGTGTATAGTTCCGTTCAACAGGTCGGAAGCCTATACTGTCGCTCTCGGTCTCTTGGTGGGCTTGCTCATTTTAGAAAGGATGCCAGGCCAACAACATATGATCACCTGTTCTCGATAATGTCGTTGATGTTGGACACTAGCTCTTCCAGTTTCTGAAGTCCGTGGTGCACCTGGTGTCAGCAGGCAACGACGGCATGCATGTATTCATATTAATAGTACGCTTTTTATTGTAGACAAGCAGCTGTTGCGAGCACGTGAGTTGGTGCCAAGACAAAACAAAAAACAAAAAACATGCAGAACAACACCGTACACGATTCCCCCCCCATGGAGCACTGTACCCCCCGATGGCGTTCAGAGATCACCTCCTCGATGTCAACCCGCCGGGGAATTCGAGCACCGGTATACAGGTAGTAATGCGGTACTGTATTAATAGTACTGACCGGTTTTTCCGTGCTTGATCTTCAAAACCAAGGAGAAAACAAAAACACCGATCACGCAAAACAACATTGAAAAACAAATACCTAACTTACTTGTTATACCATTCCCGTGCTATGAATGAAACAATAAAACGATCGACGCGAGCTGTATAAGGCAGGGAAGATCGTGGTACGTAATATTATAGGTTTCTGATCCCGCAAACAAGTTAGAGAAATATGTTTCTAAGCCTGATACAGAATCCCGTGCGTGGGCTACGATGGTTATCAAAATAAAAAATAGTTGAAACACACACCCAAATATGCACTGGTTGAGTACCTCCTCAGAAGAGGGGGCACCCGTCAGAGATAACTGTTTGCACGCCTAGGACAGATCATGATAATCTACAGATAGATCATGATATAGATCATCTACAGATAGATGGTGATCTACTGTAGATCATCTAGTTCCTCACCTGCCGTTGTGAAGAGGTTGTGCAGGATATGCATCGTACAGATCCAACCCAGGAAACAGTGTGCTATTAGATCATGTACCTGGTAGATTATACGGGTCTCACCCGGCAAAATGAGCTAGATCATACAGATCATACAAGATCGGGAACATATCTGACTTGAAATATTTAGATCGTGCCAACGGGAATCGAATATATGTCTGTGCGAAGGTGTGAAATGTTTTGCGCTCAAAAAGGGAAACCACTGCCGCCGTAGAACGGTTCTCTGTAGCTCATTAACTCATGCTCGCGAGACCCACCTGCCCTTTGTAGGTGTCGATGTTCATGCTCGTCCAGGTGAGGGTGATCATCCCCGGTCTGAGCTTGTACTCCATGTCGTTGAAATGCGGCCGCAGGACCATCGCCGTCACCGGGATCACCTAAAATAAACCGCGGAGACCGTGGAAGGCGCACAATACATTAGCATTGCATCTCACCGTCTCACCGAAACAAAACAACAATCAATGTATGTTGCGACGTACCACTCTGTGCCGAATGATAAGCACCCTTTATACATCTTTAATGTATAAATAGTGCTTGTATTTCGAGACAGAGTGGTATATACCTCTCTAGAGTAGATTTACAACTGCATTTTACATAAACATAAAATTATCTCATGTAGATATCGCGATTAAAACAAATGGCACGTGCGCTAAACGTAAACCCAGACCTAGGGTATCCTGCACGACTTTTTTTCATAATTTTGTCGTGAAAATCTACATATCACTCTGGCTGAGAATATGAACAACGCTTGGTACTCGAATCATAATACAAACGATTCTTACATTACCGGCCAGATTGGTGGTAATTTTCAGTTCGGGAGATACTACGTATACGATACTTCTCTAAACGCTGGGCTCGTAGAGCTATCAGCTAGAGGCTAAAAGCCGTCAGTGATACATGTAGTCCAAACAGACAGACATTTTATTCCCTGCGAGATGTTTTTACAGCAATTTCAGTAAAATTCGGGAGCTTCATCTCTAGACGCTGGCTGCTGCTGCTGCTGCTGCTGCTGCTGCTGCTGCTGCTGCTGTCAGTACGTCACGTACCTCCGTCACGACTCGATCGTACTCGGTCAGGGCCCAGTGGAGATCGTGATAGTAGCTCTTGAACTTCACTTCCTGGGTGGGGCATTGCGTTGACGTGGAGAGGACAGAAAAAGAGGCGACAGGTCAGCATGAGAGCGTTACACTTGAAACGGTAGGGTCATCGTGTCAACAAACCAATAGTATTAGGCAACACCCATTGATATATCACGGGGGGGGTATAGAAATTACTGTAGTAATCAGAACCCACGATGAAACAAAAATTAATACATCCCCCCTAATGGATATACACACCATATTTTGGTTATGATTACTGTGTTCCCCCTGTAATAGCTTTGTTGAGGGCCGTGGTCTTCACACGTCACGGCCGGCGCCCTCTCAAGCGGCAGGCAGATGTTTGCAATCGTTTTTGCGCTGCCCGCGCCCTTATTGCTTCCAGGCGGTGTGTAGGCTCTACATGCGCTCGCTGCCTTATTAGCTCAGAGATCCATTCAATATTTGTGAGAGCAGAAGTTAGGCACGTTTCCACTACTAAAAAATGGCAATACAAATGGGAGGTTGTTCGCGCTCTGTACATGCCACACGAAGAATACCGCTAGCCTTTCGAAAACGTGAGATTCCTTTAACTTTAGTCATACAAAGTTCCACACATCGGAAGTATCACGATCTACTTAGAATATCTAGATCCCATAACTGCCGTTGTGGTGATGTTGCGCAAGAAACAGACGTATCATATACGAGAATCTCACTTGGCAAAACACGCACGCAAGAGCCGTGTCATACAAATATCACCCGGCAAACATTATCTACAGTAGATCTTGTAGATCAGATAAATCAGAAACCTGACCAATCATGAAATGAAGATCTGATCTGTCCGGATAGATAAAGAAATAGAGATCTGATCCGTCCGATCATGAAACAATTGAGATATTTTCTGGCTATAATAGATTGTGAAAAACTTGAGATCTGATCTGTCCGATCATGAAACGGGGATCTGATGTGTCCGATCTTGACATGGGGATATGATCTGTTCGATCATGAAATCGAGATCTGATCTCTCCGACCATGAAATGGAGATCTAATCCGTCCGATCATGGAATGGGGAACTGATCTGTCCGCGGTCATAAAATGGTGATCTGATCTGTCCGTTCATGAAAAAAATGAGATATTATTTGCCCGATCATGAAACGGACATCTGATCCGTCCAGATTGTGGAAACAAATCGCAGCCGTTGTGAACTCTCAAGGATTTAGCTCTCTCGCCTGGAACAGCGCAATCTTGGCTGATTCTGGGATCTCGATACCCATGCGGTCCAATATCTTGGCCTCTCGGATAAGCTGCAGGATCTCCTGGTCGAAGTTCACGTACAGCTTGCCGTCGTCCGGATGCCGGATAATTAGCGTAGCCTGTTGTTTTGTTTTAGTTAAAAAGAAAGTCGTACGGCCCGCGGAATTCAAGCAAGCTGGCAGGCTGATCTGAGCACACACATGCCTCCATTTTCCTGGGGAGGGCATGGTGTGCCTTTGGTGAGGTAGGAACGAAATTCCCCGAGTACTCCTTGAACGATTCAATTCAGTCGTGAAAATGTACTGATCTCACAAACCATCCTGGTCTACAAAAACAATAAATGGAGTTGAAAGTTGAAAGCGCTCAGCCTATATGACAAAAATGCCCGCGGGCAACAAAAGCACACACCCCCTCCCACCCGGCTATTCATTCGAAGCTGTCATTGATATGCAAGTCTGTCTCACAAACGGTTCTTATTAGTAGGATGCAGCTCACCCTTTATGCTACTCGCCCAACATATCACGGCGCTTCGCGCTTGGTGCGAGCAATGTCTGTCTGGGCGGTGAAAACCCGACGTCCTCCGTCCCGGCATTGCAGGGATGCGAGGGTCTATGCTCATACGGCTACGGCCACGTATGACATGCGGCTAATGAGTACAGCCCGCCCCCACCCCCACCCCCCCACCCCGGCACCCTCGTAAAGCCTCACCTGAAGCCCTGCCTTGGCTTGCTCAATGCTTTGCACCCAAGCCTGGTACCAAAGATATTCGAATGCTACGAGCGTCCTCGCCACCTTATTGTATATCTGAAACCGATTTGACCGCGGATGGGAAGACGCCACGAGTCACGACAAGAGGGAAAATGAGGATTTTGCTGCCGAGTCGGGAGAATGGTGATAATAATGGTGTAAAAAAGGGTTGATCTTAGACCCCATACGTAATAATTTGTTGGGCCGGTTGTTGCTATTCGTGGTTCAGGTAACGCTGCCGTTGTTGCTATTCGTGGGGACGGATGGGGAACAGCAGTACCAGCAACTCCAACGCCAGCAACGATGCCGCTCCTACTCCGTTGGTGAGATTCGCAGCCAGGATACCCCTTCTTCCGTCGGTGCAGGTGTAACAACAACGAACCAGATCGAAAGCGCGCAGCCCATAGTAGCCCTTATTCGGCGGGTGTAACTATTATGACAGCTCGCCCGACGCGACTAAATGTTTTTGACAGCAAGAACTGGACGGTGAACACGCACAAACCTGACATTTTGATATATCTCAGTTCGATACAGCGGGTACCCCGGTTTACGAGCGCCCCTTACAAGCTTGAATAAGCGCTCTCAACTACAGGTTCCGCTTATATTGAAAAACAAAATTAAAGAAAAACACAGCTGTGACATCGAGGATTTTTATCGAAACTCATCTTTGCAAGCTGAGTGGGATAACTTCCATCGCCCGAACTACGGGTTTTGAGGGGAACAAAATCTGACATCTGTGCTTATATGTAGTGGGTAATGTAAAGCTTTTAGAGTAATCAGGACATGCCGATTTAACCGCTCTTGGGTCCCGAATTATCTTATTTAGGCACCTCTCACACCGGCGTTTGCTACTACTATACGTATGCCGAGGGTTAGCATGATCTGATTGGCTCGCCTTGATGATCCTCTTGGCATCCTTTCCCGCCAGCACGTTTTGATTGCTCTCGAACTGCGTCATGGGCTCTTCGATGCGCTTCAGCAAATGCCTTTTGTTTCGATGGGTCAAAACCAAACGCACGGGCGGTTACGTCGCAAAGGGAGAGGGCACCAAAGTACGTTGTCAATACGTTAAGACTCTCGGTCGTTCGTGGTCATCCTGATTTCCGGAAAATCGTCCAGCTACCCGACATCGAGAGTTACTGCGGACGCCCACGCTGCAAACGTGCTCCACTCGTGAATGGACGGCACGAAACCGAGCTACATATATACGACAGATGTGTGTGCAGCCCGCGAAAGAAGCCATTTTTCTTATACTCCGTATGATAAGGGCAATACATTAACCATAGCCGGGTGTCCCACCCCGAACGGCGTATGTTTATACATGTGCCTTTTGAAATGCGCTGACACACCGTAGTAACACTGCCGCTTTTACACCGCTGTTGGGGAAAATATCGCAGAACCGAGTGTCACTCCCTGACCATTCCGTAGCTTTTTCAGAAACAAGCTGGCACATCAAGAAGCATTGCTGGCACATCAAGAAGCATAATATTTGCACCGCTGTGTTTGGGAGACGGGTCACTCAACGAGGCTCCATTCCTACGCAGTACGAATCTCACCTAGACCAGGTAATGTTCCCCGCCACAGGCGGAAGGTTTCGAGAAATGGGCGGGTCGTGCTTCTGCTTCTCGTACAGCTGCTGCACTTGCTCGAGCTCCATGCCATAGTTCTGTTCTCCAGGTGTTTTGGAGTCCGCACGAGGGGCATGCATGATGTATGATCGATCACATGAATAGACGTTTTCGCTGAACACGACTGCCGTGCGACACCGGACTGCCTGCGGCTTGCTATGAACACCAGACAAGGCAGGGGCGTCATGCTTACGGTATGGGGGGGGGGGGGGGGCGTCCCTCGTCTTTCTCGGACAACAACCACCTCTGAAAAAAAGAATCTATGATACGTATACGCCCACGCCGATGAACGAATCCCGTGGGCTGGGCCATGTGTCACTTACCACTCTCCCCGGAAATATAAGCATCATTTAAAATATCCACATCTGAGTCGGAACGGGGATTACTATATTCATCCCCGTTTAAACTAAGACATGGTACACTATAGCAAAGCCCAAATGGGGTTTGCAAATATGTTGGGCATGTTCCTCGGATGGCGGGTTTCGTTGGCAGGGTCTGACTGTAAGTCTAATCAGCGATAGGGGACCGTTAGGCTCGAAAGACAAGATTGGAAGTGATGCGCCAGGTTTTGCTGGAACTCCTCCTCATGTGCATCCCGCCTGACAATTGGTCCTTAGCGCATAGGATGCAGCTCACCCTTCACACGACTCGCCGAAAACACAAACACCCCACGGCACTTTGCGCTTGGTGCACACGCAAAACATCTGTCTGGTCGGTGAAAAACCCGACATGCTCTGTCCCGGCGTTACAGGGATGCGAGGGTCTATGGGCATACTTCGTACGACTACGAGTACGTCATGACAACGCGTACACTCCCCTCCCCTCCCCAGGCGTTTTCCTCTTACCGGGCATACTTGACGACTGGGGTTTTGCGTTGGCACGAGGTGTATTTTCGCGTGACTTGTACAGTGTGATACGCCCTCGTCCCCGTCGAGACAAGGCCTCACATCTCCAGAGAAATCAACCTGAACCCACTCACCTGGAAAATAATGTTGAGCTTAGAGTCCAGGTCCGACTTGAGACTTTCCCTCTGCAGGATGGACTGGAACTTGTGCAGAAGCTTGAGCGAGTGCTCGATGGAAGTGATGTTCTCGAAGCTCTGGTTGATAAACGCCTGCCGGTGTTGGTTTCGGAAACAAGCCAGGGGCGTGTTCGTCCCATTTTAGTATGGTGTTGTAGCCCGTCTCTTGTGACCACGGTTTAGGCTAGATTTTCAGGAAAATGAGCTCATGTGAGAACATCTCCGTCATCATCATCATCGTCACAATCAAGGCTGTGAATACGGCATGCCTTATCTGGAGTTCACGACTACGAAATATATGTAGTTAATATTACGCAGGGACGTACATAGTAGTCAGAACCAAATATGGTGTGTATCCATTAGGGGGGATGTATGATTTTTCGGTCCATCGTGGGTGCTGATTACCAATTCCAACACCCCCCCGTAAACACTTGCATGGCGAAGATAACCCACTATTTGATTTGGTCTTGCACCAAATGAAAAATACACGGCGAGCCACACTAACGCGCCAGTCGAATACAAAAACGCAAAATAACTGCACGAAAATTACCGCAAAATGGCCTAGCCAACTATTACCTAGTCGGCGACTTATATATCGGGTATCAGTCAACTCATAGGCCTATCAGTTAGCGTTCCACACCGCCGCCCGGGCCATTACGGCACACTTTTCCCGATTGTCGTATTCGGCATGAGTACCGCAAGTATGACCTTGACACCTAGGAGGCCATCATCTACTCTATAATTGTTCGGGCGGATTTCAACCCACACCCGATATAAAACCGCGAGATTAGGAAGCCCTCGAGTTGCCAGGCTGGCACCACGCGATCGGGCACCTCCTAAGCGATATAAAAAAACGCAAACATTATCTCGCCTGAAGGCTGCATTCCAAGTCCGAGATTTTGACGTTGAACTCCACGTAGTCTCGGTCGAACTTGTTGTTGTGGTACGCCAGCAGGTCGTGTCGCTTCAGCCTGAAGTCCTTCACGATCGAGTGGAACTTGTCGATAAGGCCCTCCATCCCTTCCAACTACGCAAAGCATTAGCAGTAGGCGAAACGCACAACGGGAACGTCACCAACCACCGTATCGTACAAGTAACACGTTTCGGGCATGGCCAGGGAAAATAAGGTCCGGTCATAATTCCTTTGTCCTCGAAAGGGTGCAGAGGCGCAGCTACATTAAGTTGGTTACGTTGGTTAAGTCGGTTAAGTTGGTTAAGTTGGACGAATGACGCAAATGCATGCTACGGTTGGAAGCACCAATCATTTTTCTTTCAAGACCCTCGCACTTGGCGAGCTCTCTACCTCGCCTAAACTCTGACTTTTGATTAAAAAACATGTTATGCATACGAGCCCCATGGACAATCCCTTGGCCTACTACTATAGGTATGCAGCAAAACACCAATGGGATTCCAGCGATACCGCGTAGCTCCCTCAATGGTCAGTAATAGTCAGTGATAGTCAGTAATGGTCAGTAGTAGTCAGTAATAGTCAGTAATAGTCAGTAATAGTCATTAATAGTCAGTAATAGTCAGTAATAGTCAGTAATAGTCAGTAATAGTAAGTCATAGTCAGTAATAGTCAGTAATAGTCAGTAATAGTCAGTAATAGTGAGTAATAGTCAGTAATAGTCAGTAATAGTCAGTAAAAGTCAGTAAAAGTCAGTAAAAGTCAGTAATAGTCAGTAATAGTCAGTAAAAGTCAGTAAAAGTCAGTAAAAGTCAGTAATAGTCAGTAATAGTCAGTAAAAGTCAGTAAAAGTCAGTAAAAAGTCAGTAAAAAGTCAGTCACAAAAATATTCGGCCAGAATGTGCTATAAGGTATGCGCTATCGTAGTATACTTCATGCTATATGATAGGCTGTTTCCCTCGCGTTGGGTAGAAGCAGACCAGCCGCAAGCTATTGAAAGTCCTTGACATAGTTTTCGTTCGGGTAATGCCATCAACGGGCCTCGATGAATGCAACAGCTCTTCTGTAGATGAGACGGCATATATTATGGCGTTCCCATATATTTTGGCGTTCTCATATATTACGGCGTTCCCATATGTTAGTAGGCGCCGAAACACACAAAGTATTTGAAGATTTTCGGAGGGAAAACCGCCCTACAAAAACAGCACACGTTGTGTTTTAAATATTACGGTCGAGACAATATCAGGAATCGATCTTCCCCGCAAGATCAAAGTCATGCAGTGGAGATCGGTGTCATCTGTCCCACGTGTATATACAGTTGTTATGATCCTACATACATATCATACATCGCTGGATACACTTGATACCAGGTTCGTCGAGCCTTCGTACGCAACGAACGACGACATCTCCGTCGGGGAGAATGGCAAGGAGGGCAGGCACCTTATTCTCCGAGAGCGAGTTGAACTGGTCGATGGTGCTAAACATGTCGATAAGCTTGATCACCCTTCGACAAAACAGGTCGAATTTTCCTGTTGGAGAGAGACACAGAGAAAGAGAGAGAGAAAAAAAGATGAAACCGGAAAGAGGGGGAGGGTTCTCCTTACTTTTAGAGCTATCATTACGGGGGGGTATTGGAATTACTAATCAGAAACCCCATCATTGACCCCAAAACACTACATCCCCCTATGTTTATACACCACATTTGGTTATGTTTGCTATAATGTATGCTCCCGTAACAGAAGATGAAATGCGGGCACGGTGCATCCTCTGCAGTGCTTGGGGGCTATACTACAGCATGCCGAAATTCTCGAGCAGGAAAAAAGCGCTACATTTTGAAAAAACTACACGGGACTATAAGCGGAAAACTCCCTTGACTACTGTTCGTTTATATCTATTGTAGGCTAACCTAAGGTTCTACAGACAAACGGCGTTCATTTTTGGGATGAACTTCCGGTTCAGCTTATGTTCACCTCAAAAGGTGCTCTGTATAACAGGTCCCATTTAAGCTATGTCTCCACTCCCGTATTACGGGGGACCATAGTAAACACTAGTAAATAAGACCTACGGTACAGACTAAAAAAACTACATTTCCCCCTATTTTTACTAACAATATTTGGTCCTATTCACAATGGTCCTCCGTAACACAATGTTCGCTGGGTTTTTTTCGGTGCAGGCACCGACTTGACGACACGACTACCACCGCGCGGGCTTTTTCATAACACTTCCCTCAGGTGGAAGTAAATGAAACCCGTAACCCTCTTGGAGCTTCAGAGAGGAAAAAAAATGGTGACCGCGGCAACGGCCACTGCGCCATTGGGGGGTGATATGATACAATGGTTGTTGTCCTAGATACACTGGCGGCACGGGCGCAACATGACTATTCTACCCGTACTGCCAGATGCTCACGCTGCTCATCGTAGACGACCGATAACATAAATATTATCATCGTTTTTTGCTCGCTATCTCGGGGTCCCAAGCCTCACTTACCGCGGGCATTTTCATAACACTCCCCCCAGGTGAAAGTAAAATTTAGTGGGAACTCTCACCGAATATCTCGGTCTCGCTAAAGTCGAACTGCTTTCCCCTCGGAGTCTGCTGTAGTTTAGTCTTCGTCAGGCGGTACTGTTCCTGGTGAGCCTCGTTGAGCTTGAGGCACGACTCAAGCTGGCGGACTAGCTCTTGGGGGTCCTGCGACGAGAGACAACGGGTGGGGGGGGGGGGAGGGCGGACGGGGGGCGTACTCATTTGTTGCTTGCCTTAGTCATTTGACCATTGACCACGCATCCCTTTCGAGACGGAGCACGGGGGGGGTGGTGTATTATTTGTTTCCGTGCCTGGACAGTCCGACCGCTGATGTCTGCACACCAAGAGATCTATCGTGCCTGCCTGTGTGCACTGTAGCCCTTGCTGATGGTCGACCTATCTGCTTGCTTCTTTCCGGGGTACCGTCGCGGCCGACAGTAAGGGAAGGAAAGAGCTCACGGAAAGGTAGACACTACGATCAGAAAACAGATAAAAACAATATTTATAAACTCGTTTCATTCTGGGTGTGCCACTTTGACGCCAATTTGAACGGAATGTAAGGACCACTGAGGTATTACTATGAATACCGAGCGCACTTTACATCAACGGCCAGAGCGGAACGATACACCCGGATACGTATACAAGCATATATATATATATATATATTACTGGTAATGAAGCGCATATAATATACTGGTAATGAAGCGCCAATAAATTGAAATACTGTTTTACTCATGTCCCTCGGCTACTTATCTCTGAACCAAGCACTTCAGGCATTATCGGATGAAAACGTAAAGAGAGCGGTACATACGCGCATGGGCAGCCTTTCTTGGGACCACCAGACGAACGGATGAGATCTCCTATTAATAGTAGGAGTTCTACGAGAGAAAGGGGGTCTCTGATTTACATGTCGCCATAAAAACTAGGGACCCCAATCTGAACCGATCGACAGACCGACAGACCAACAGACCGACCGACCGACCTACCTACCGACCGGGATCCACGAACGCACACAAGTTGACGACACTTACAAAAATCGTGCTGCGCGACTTCCTAGGGACAGCTATAATACTACTACGAAAAATATGTTTTAGGCTCCACACCCACCTTTTCCCACAAGGCATCCATGCTGTCCTTGCCGGTAATACACTCCTTGCAGTTGATTATCATCTGGTCCGTGATTTTCCCGAATAGGCCGGTCATTCTCTCCGTCGTGTTGTAGTACCTGTTTGCCGTACGTAACGTAATGCATTATTATATTTTGCAAAGAAAGGTGCACTTGTCGAACTTTGACCCTTATGTTTCAACCGGTACGCTCAACCGTTTCGCTATATTGCCGTTACGCTCAATATGCCTCTTCGGGGTTTGCACGACCCACTGCAGAAAAAAACTAGCATACGGAGTACGTAGACTATATATACATTTACCAGGTACATGGTTGTTAAGTTAATACAAATGAATACACAAGGGGGCGGCGCTAAATGGCGATGAAGGACGCAGCTCCTGACCAGAACATTGGGGAAAAGCAACCACCCGCCGGTGGCACTCAGGCAATGCGGGTATCAAAAACAACAAAACAATGCTACTATTAAAATAGTCGTAGTATAGCACGGTACCTGGCGATGGTGTGTATCATCTTGATGCTGTTCATCAGCGCCGGCAGCGTGTCGATGATCGTTGTTGCCGTTCCGCTGTACAGGGGCTCGATAAAACGTTCGAGGGTGTACAGGAACTTCACGTTGTCCTTGGCTTCGTTAGCCGCCTCGGTTACATTGACGTCGATCTGCCGCACGCATTATCAGTTACGAGCGGATGCGAGGGGAGTTCCTAGTGATTGCTGCGTTTTCCATCTGACAATGTGCAGTATGAGCTTTTCAACGTCGATCACTCGTAAGCATTTCACCCCGAAAGACAAAAAAAAAACAGGAAAATCCTATTGTTATTCCCAGTAGACGTAAAAAAATAGGGACCTCCCGTTCGAGCGGGCTGAAGCCGGATTTTATTTGATTTTTAAAGGGATGTTACCACCGCGGAACGCTACGTACGTACGATAAATATATGATGTCAACTTTATTTTAGAACCTTAACCGGGAACCACCAACGCACACAAGTTGACGACAGTCAGGAGTATCCTGCTGCGCGAGTTTCTAGCGACAGCTCCTGCTGATTGTTTACCACAGGCGGGGGAGGTGGGGGGAGGCGGGGGGAGGCGTACTCATTTGTTGCTTGCCTTAGTCATTTGACCATTGACCGTGCATCCCTTTCCCTTTCGAGACGAAGCACCGTTTCTACTCGCGAGGGGGGGCGGAGGCCGAATAGAAAGGCGTAGATATGGAGGTCTGCTGTATGTAGTCATCGACATGCAAGGAGACCACAAGCGTATCGCGTTAACATCAATACTTATTAGGTGGCTACGTATATACCCTGGGGACACGAAGTATCCATCCCCTGCCGGGTTTGGTGTAGAGCAGGGATTTGTTTGCTTAGAGATGGAAGAAGAGCAGCTCTATTCGAATGCAGACCACGATTGAGGACTAAACCCAATGGACTTGAATCAACCTCTCGTTCTCTACGTACCCCTGTTTTCCGTCAAAGAGACGCCTCCCAAGTAATACAACTACGTTCCCAATACCTACACACGGGTAATTACGGGCCTTTCAATGTATTTCAAGGCAACACCACAGCACAACCTAGATGTCGAGTACGTGCGACAAAATATTTATGGCGAACGAAGCACGCACTGCTGATTTAATGGACAGGGCGGCGACTGTCTGTTTTTGCGACTGCGTGCCACTTGATGGGAACCACACGATTATCAACGCTTCGGCACATGAACGCAAGCGTGTACATGCTTGCCCAACATGTCGTTAAGGTACTATTAATAGTCCGTTGGGCTACTGGTAAAACGGTTAACCAATCGCCTACACAAACTAAGCCTTATGTCACCCCCTCCCCCTCGAACGGCGGGATGCGCAGGTTCAGACCGGATATATATGGATCGAAGTGTCACCGACACGCGCTTCCAAATCCCTGGTCCAATAATATGGCGTAACAACGAGGTGCTCTGGGTTTCCTACTACGCAGGAAGGACCCCGAACGTCTCAGATCTGCCGAAACAGAGTACCCGAAATATTGCATGATGAGTCTTCCCCGGAAGTTTCTTGAAGAGTGCTCGTAACGGGGAAAACCTGAATCGTTCGTAACTTAATACTGTACCGCGTTGTGTCGCACCTGCTTCCACCTCCTCAGCAGGTTCGCGATTTTCTGCTTGCTAGGGTCCGCCGAGTTCTTGGTCAGCGTGGACAAGAGACCGATAACGTCCTTGCAGTCCTGCGGGTTGAGAGTCGGTGATCGTGTTCAGCGGCATGGGTCACGCGACTTCCATTCAGGGGGAGTGTTAAGAAATAGGCAACATCGGCCCATTGGCGTCCTAAATGGTCAGCAAGCGACTATTGCAGTAGCGGTAGCCTGTTGACAATGCTCGCTCGGCAGCATAGAGTTACTCTTTATATCGACACGATATTACTCCGACAAGATGTGATTCATGAAATAGTTAGCCTTTCAGGCAGACGCTACGCCGATCCGATACCTGGTATATACCTGTATATATTGTCGGGATGGCGATAGAACAACCACCCCTTAACCTGTACCCACAAAGCACTTTAAAATTAGTGTGAGATAAATATAGCAGCAGCAAAACGGTTGAAGCGGTGCCTTTTCTTTATAGCTCGTAGCCCGATGGAAAATATGCACGTGTCGGCGGTTTGCTCTCGAAGCTGTCGTCAAAGTGTCTGCATATAGTCGAACTTGAGATCGGCTCGATGGTCGCCCCCCCCGCCTCCGCTGCGGGTGTGGTGTGGAGAATAATGCCAATTATTCCAGTGACACCAGAGCTTCAAAGTCGTTGCCCGGCTCTCAATGGCGGTTACGTTCGTAGTCAATAGTAGTTCGTTGTACGGGGTATCAGTAGACTATTAATAATAATATGTATCGCTTGAGCTGCTCTCTGAAATGGCTGTGATGCAGTGATTTGCTATATTCTACAAGTAGACTATTAAGTACCGCTGTACCAGCCGACTGCTAATGCTGTACCAGTAGACTACAGATACTGTATGCATTAGTAGACTATGAATACTGTACCAGCAGACGACCTAACAACAACTTTCGTTTGAGCTATGATACTCGGTAATGCTTGTGATATACCGAGTACCACTATTAATACTGCACCTTCCGCTTGAGCTGCTCGGTAATACTCGTGAGCCTCTGCATGCGATTTCGCCAGTACTCCAGCTCGCCCTTGGGCCCGTAGTCCCGACCCCCTTCCCCGTCATCATTGAGACTGCGCCGCCCACCAGACAGAGCACGAGAGGTCACGAGAGTCAAAAATTTCCGCCGAAAAAACTGACCCGTTCATTCGCTCGAAATAATACAGTCCGTATTTGATTGAGGTACAGGGCCGGCCGCTCGTGCTACCACCTAAACCCGGTACGACTCAAACTGGGGGACCCTCCCCCTCCATCGTAACTGGGATTCAGGAAGTCAATCAGCGGGCTTTCGATAAGCTTTCACGCGACGAGAAGTCGCCAGAGGCCGTACGAAGAAAACAAACCGATCGGTGAAAACAGGCCGGCGACAACGTTGTCATTACGAGAAGCTCCGAGAACGCACAAATTCCTACGTTTCTTCTACATACGCATGTACGTTATATCGTCCAAGCAAAAACATGTGGTAGCTATTTCGACACTTTACAGCAAGCCTATGGCATACATATATGATTATTACCGGTATTCCATTTTCCATCTGATAATCAAACGTGTAGCTCTTATTTCAGTCATACCATTCACATACACCTATCACAATCATCAATCATCCCTGAATACTAGACAAAGGTCGTATACCAATAGCAATGCTGTCCCCACAATGAATGGCTTTACCGACTCCTCGCCGACGTTTCACCAATCAAAGTTCAACTATATATGTGCACCACAGCACCTCTGAGCAGTTTGTTTAATACTGCCTAGAGTTGTTCGGAGATTGCTCCGGGCGCGGTACAATTTTGCGCATTGCTGAGGTCAACGCATCGCATGCCTGCAACCTGCCTCCGGTTTCTTATTGCCGATTTTCGTTTTCCGTGGCCATGAGCGATTCGCGACGAGGCTGGCGGAAACGACAAAATATTTAACAGCAAGTATTTCCTGTCTTCAAAATACTCCGACAATCGTGTACCATTGGACAAGCAAGCAAGGTCAATACGTGAGGGTAGTTACCCCTTGTCCGACAAAAAGATATGACAAGACACTAGTGTGTGCGATACAGATAAAACTACATAACTCTAGTCCTAACCCCAACTCAACCAACCAACCAATCAACGTTGTACAACCAACACACTCATTTTCGTCTCGTACACGCAAGTGTGCGTCAAGCATGCACACTACTGTACGAGCAGTGTCGAATAAAATACCCCCATTCTGCGAAACAGGGGTATCGCGTACCTTTTTCTGAGACCGCTCCACTTAAGGAGCTCCAACAAAACCGATAACACTCTGATCCGGAATATGATAAACCTTTTGTATCTTAGGATTTAATTGAAATGGTCCTTATACTTCGGATCATAGTGGTATTGAGTAAAAAGGTACAAGCAAAAGCCCATGGGCTGGGTCGTGGGTGTCTCACAAATATCGACCAAAAATACATACATCGGATCCATCGACACTGGGTAGTTTGAGAGACGAGCATCTCCGTCGGCGAGTAAGGTGCGGGCTCGAAAAGTGCAAGACCCCTCTCTTGAAACCGTGGCACGACTCTGAAGTGTTACTGGCAAGCTCTGCTGAACGGTACCGGCTCTACCGGAAGGAACTTTCCTCACCGTTCTCTCGGGTTGAGGTACTCCTCGATCTGGTTGCACCATTCCTCCAAAAGGTTCTCGAACCGGGGGATCAGCTCGGGGTTCTGGTTCACTCTCTGTTGGGGGAGCCAAGAGAAGGCCGATCGGGGGGGGGGGGGTACTCGATATGTCATGCATGGCCGTAGTCGTATGACCATAGACCCTCGCATCCCTACAATACCGGGATGGATCATGTCGGGTTTTCACCGACCAGGCAGACATTGCTAGCCACAAGCCGCCGAAGGGGGGGGGGGGCGGTACTCGATATTCATGCATGGCCGTAGTCGTATGTACGACCACAGGCCCTCGAATCCCTACAGTGCCGGGACGGAGCATGTCGTGTTTTCACCGACCAGGCAGAAGGCGGATGAAGGGGGGTGGGGGGGGGGGTAACAAAACATTACGAAACCCCCTGAAGACTGCACTCCCGTCGTGAGAACTAACCACTTGCAAATATTATCATGTTTAAAGGGTTTTGCATTTCTGCCTTAACCTTTTTTCGGGACAAAGAACGAATACGGGGGACCATAGTTAACAGGACCAAATATTGCTAGTAAAAATAAGGAAATGTATAGGTTTTTGTGTTTACCGTAGGTCCTATTTACTAGTGTTTACTATGGCCCCCTGTAATGGCAGGGCCGTTCCAGGATGTGGGACACGACTACCGCACCTCGTCTTGTCCGGAACCCGTGCTTGTGTATGTATGTATACTACGAGTAGCGGTACGGCCACGGCTCCGCCCGCGGCGCTAGTTTATACATTTATTTTCCCATTCCATTTGTTAGCTTGCTCCTCCTCCTCCCTCCTAACAATAGCCGTAACTCAATCGCAGGGTCACATGTGTAGTAGATAGCAGGTTATCTCCTCCCCCCGTCCCCACTACGGTACGTGCCTTGCAATTTTATCGCGAGAAGGGGTCAGCAGCACTTTCTTTCCTCGCTATGTAGTCGACTCGCGTCGAACCGATACAATTCTACGGCTCAAACCTCTCTTCCACTTTACTCGACGACATGGCGGACAGGTCACGCATACGGTATAATATCACGCTATTAATAGCGTAAGTACGAAGTGGGGAAGACAGCTTCTTCAAAAAAAATACGCAAAGCACCAAAACTCAGGCCGACGATCGTTCTACAGAATGTGTAGAATGTACAGCATGCATGCATCGAGGGGGGAGATGGATCAAATCGAAAAATGCGGTATAGGTTCTGCCAATGTTCGTGGTATTAGAATTCGAGCGGGTACCAATCAACATGCATCGAAAATGCTCTCTATAAATATATGTATAGACTCGAAGTTTTTGCCACCAGGTATCGATATTGCCTTTTTAAGTATAAAATATAAATATGACAATCAAGACACTACCAATTTTTCACGTACGTATAATACGCACGTAGGCACTGCGATTAGTTAACCAACGTTTTGCACGTAAGTGCTGCAATTACTTAATTGTACGGTTTTTACGAGACGAGATGACGAACAAAACAAAAGTGCTCGCTCTATGTACGTCACTTACGGCCTCGCCCGTGCTTGCGCCTGCGAGGTCCATGCTTGCACAATTGCAACACGCCTGCCCACCTGTGAGAAATTGCGCGTGTCGAGACCTTCCGAGCTCTCCCGCGTCTCAGAATCCATACCCCTCAGCTCGAGGCCCCCCACAAGCGACTTCAGGCCCTCCTTGAGCGCGTGGATAAAATGGTCCGTTTCTGCCAAGAAGTCCACCTGGTTCGGTTCGGTTCGGTTCGTTTCGGCTCGGTTCGGTTCCGTTCGGTTCGGTTCGGGTTGGGCGGTGGCGCAAGACCGTTGCTCAGGAGCGGGTGTATATTTGTTGTATTTGGCCCCCACGCTAGTAACTCATGCTTAACACCATCCAGAGTATGATACTGGGCCCAGGAGTTGCTTGGAGGCTGTAACTTGGGGTAAAAATAGTTACGTACGCCATCCTGAGATAAATTAGACGCACTAGACGCACTAGACGCACGATCATGCCCCCCTCATCCGAGGGGGGGAAAGTGTGCTGCTCGAACGTGCGGGCTGGCTGGGAGGTTGATGCGAAGAGGTGATCATTCAGTGTTCATTCAAGCTTGCCGTGTCATGTGACAAAGGACGACTTATTAACAGAGAAGCGTGCTGCGATGGGCGTATGTAACCGACTATTACTGACTAATACTGACTGTTACTGACTGTTACTGACTATTACTGACTATTACTGACTATTACTGACTATTACTGACTGTTCCCGACTTTACTGACTATCATTAACTTTTACTGATTTTTATTGACTATTACTGACTATTACTGACTGTTACTGACTATTAATGTACTGCTTGACTGAAAGAACCACTCAGTAAGGCATGCCTTTACGTTTTGTGATATACTTCGGCCACGAGAGGTGTTTATCGGAGTAAGTTTAATTCCTTTCGGTCTCAAAAATACTTTTTTTGGGTGAGAGTTACACTAAATAGCAGTACACTGAATAGTAGTATAAAGCACCTCAGAACAAAAAGAGGCGCTACTGAAAATGCATGAATACTCTACCGTTCCGTTCCGTACTACGCGTCCACAAAAAATTAAGCTCAAAACTACTCAAAACTACTACGAAGACAACATGTTTGCACGCCTACCTTCTGTTCGGTGTCTGCCTTGCCCCAGCCGTCGCTCTCGCTCAGCAAGGGCTTCAGAAACCTGCTAAGGGCGGCCTCTATGCCGGCCAGGGCGCTGCCGCTGATTTCTCCGAACAGTAAGGACGAGTCGCCAGCGCTAGACATACATACATGCATCAGGACCGGACGACAACCGAGCGAGAAGCGATTCGCGAAGCAAGCGAGGGGGGGGGGGGCGTCGGTTAATCCCACAGCACCGCTCTTGATTAACCACGGATGTGAGATAACTGACTGATAAAAGACGGTGACCAAGTCATTCGTTGGCTAGAAGAGGATGTTACAGTTAGTTGCTTGCGAAAAAAAAATGCGGAGTTCCGCGTCTTTCGTAGCTGACAGGCGGGAGGGAGCCTGTAGCTCCATGTCTGTCATTTTTTGTTGGGAAATACTACGTATATAAAGTAAGTCGGATAGTTGGTTTACTTCGCCACCCAACTAAGAACTACCCACTCTTGTACCGCAATATAAAGACCGTTTAGATATAATCCTAATATACAGACGGTACTTGTATTTCGGAACAAAGCGGTACCCTTGAAGTCCAGCCAAGGCATGCCCTATTACTCACAGCCCTACCGTCTCCAATAGCAGCCCTATTACTCATTGCCAAGGCTTAGGGCGAAGAACGCCTGATCAGATGAAGCGTCTCGCTTGTCTGGGACGGATTTTTAAACCCCGAGTCCCCGGGGGGCGATGTTTGAAAACACCGCACGTTTCACGTAGCGCTTGAAACGGAGGCTGCCGAATGCAACAAGCCCGGGTGAAATACGACGAAAACGCTCTAACTTTCACAATGTTTCCCCTCATAACCCCCCCACGCCCGACGCTTTTGCTATGCGCTTGCGCCATAAAGTAGAGACCGCTTCCCTGTTCCCCGTGAGTTTATCGTATGTCCAGGTCATATAAAAGATAGAGACTTCTCGTTTTCCACGAATTTCTCGTATACCCAGGTGTTCACGTTTCAGAAGAAGGTGGTGCAGGTGGCGGATGCAAGAAAAAGAACACACCGCAAAACGGGCGATAAACGGGTGGTTGGAAACGTACAGTATCGAGCAACAAATAATTTCTGCCTCTGCAACCGATGTCCACACGCAGGTGGGGGACTTCCAAGGAGCGACTTTAAGCTGTATGGGGTATTTTTTTAGCAACCTGCGCTCCTACGTATGTATTGAACGTGCTACCCTACGTATGGCGCGTGCTATTGCGGGGGGGCATAGAAATCAGGACCCATAACCAACACAAAAACTATACATTACTGTGTTTTTACTCAGCATATTTGGTCCTGATTACTATGTCCCACCCGTGATAGTTGGACGTGACCGGTTGCGCGAATGCATCAAATTATTTTCCAAACAGACACCATCGTGTATACGTAATAGTCTGCATGACACTGCTGCTGCTGCTGCTGCTTCTGCTGCTGCTGCTGCTGCTGCTGCTGCTGCTGCTTCCTGTGCATTCTACGGCCAGGCCTTGCCATCCTACGTATTGCACCTGTTGTTTGTGATCATAGTGGGGGCTAGTTTTCATGAACATGAGCCTATGAAAAAAAAAAGTAAATCATCATTGTTACCATCATCATCATCATCATCATCATCGTTATCATCATTACCATCATTATCACTATCATCATCATCACCGTTATCGCATCTGTCAATTGCACGCACGTATCAATCCTTCTCCAAACACCGTTGTGCGGCCCTCCAAAGAAGGACGGTGTCGTGAGTTTAACTATCGCAGATCACATTTTCGAGCGTACGCGCTGGAGATAGTAGGAATGTTTTTGATACCTGCACTTACTTGTATAACGGGGTGGGCTAATGTAGTAATCAGGACCTAATATGCTTAGTAAAAATACTGGAATATATAGTTTTTTTTGTGTATGCCATTGGTTCTGCTTTCTGTGGTCCCCCCTCACAGCGTGCTTGCTCTTGCTCCTGCAGTACTGTAGGTGTTGCTGCAGTACATACGTGGTGACGGGGGGTGTCCCGGGGATCAACGTTCCGAGGTCTGCGAGATTCAACGAACTCGAAAGCATGTATTTTGTTGGGTACAGATACGTAATATACATAGCGCCATCTTCTGGTGTACACAGTCACGTGTTACGCTATTATAGTGGGTAGTGTTGTGTACCCAGAACGATACAAGTGTGTCGTTGGCCTGCCTCACCTTGCTGTGTCCAAGGACGCCCCCTCCTTCGCGTTCCTCAGGAAGAAGCAGCACTTGCTCGACAAAAGCTCGCTCGCGCCGTCAGTCACAAACATTTCGGTGCTGCCTGCCTCCCCCTGTTTGCCCCCACCCGCCAAAAAAAAAACGTTTGACGCGGGATACATGTCACAAAGCACACCGAGTGCGGCAAAATTTCTCGTCAACCAACTTATTATGTTTTTGTGTGTGTCTGTGTTTCAAGACAGACGCTGGGCGTGTTGATGATGATGCCGTTGGATAGAAAGGGTGGAACTGATGCGAAGGGAAATACGAAAACCAACCATGTGCAGCATGAAAGAGCTTCGACGCTGATCACCCATAAACTTTCCCCATGAAACAGGGACAAGAAAACCCAAAGGGGCATTTACTGTATTCTAGTGTTTTCGAGTCCACTACGCCGTGTGCGGGCACTATGTATGTACACCAAGCACACCAACCAATCGTCACGGCTGGCCCTGAGACAAGGTTTCCTATCATCAAAGTAAAGCAGCTCCCATGCCTAGCACTGCAGAGCGGCAGTGCTGTACAGCTCGGCGGAGGGTATATGTATATCTCTATTAACAGAGTGATCTCTACTACAACTGCAGGCCTATACCCTTGTATAGCTTCGCCTTTTGGGGCAGACTACACTCGTACTGGGTGCGCTTCGGCAACTATGCATGGACCCTTTTAACAGTCACACGGGTGAGTGTAATAGTATGGGCTTGGAAGGCAGGTAAATATCTCAATGTAGGTAATCGATCCGCTTTCGCATTTCTTGGATGACATTCGTTTTCGGGGTAATTATAAGAATGGAAGGAGAATTATGCCCTTCCGGGCCAGATGCCATCACGGCTCTGGGAACACATAAGGTAATTTTTTATATACGCTTGATTCTACGCCAAAACGAGGAACACCCAGGACATGCTTAATAGACAGACCTGCGAGGGAATATTCTATACTGTGTCTCACCCAGTCTTACAACAATATGGCGTCGTCGGCAGGACGAACTTGCGCGTGAACTCACAATGGATTCGTGAAGTACTAACACCTACTGGTACTACACATAATACAGTAATCAGAACCAAATATGGCGTGTAGCCATAGGGGGGTATATGGGTTTTAGGCTCCATCGTGAATTCTGACTACCAATTCCAACACCCCCCCGCAATGCTTATCAACACTCTCGTCCTCACACATGCTAAGGTGCGACTATATATAGGGGTATACTTGGCACTTTTTGGCCAAACAGTTTCTTGCTGATGGGCTTTTCGCATGGGAAGCTGCTACTGCACCCACCCTCATTAAAACACCATATATTTGTGTTTTACAGTACAAGTTAGTGCTATTCGTTATGTTCCCTTCTGTAGGTTTTTTACCTACGTATACTTTTTTTCTTTTTTTCGGAGTACTTGTGAGTGATCAGCGTTGAAAGCTCATGCTTTTTTTTCAACACGTACGTTCTAGGATACGGCAAGGATGACAATTTTACACATTTTGTCGGATGGTAGTGATTATTTTATTATCCACTGCACTCCGACAAATGTGTAAAAAACATAAGCTTCAACGTGGATTACTCATAGCACAGCACTCCAAAAGGCACCGAAACTACGGAGGAAACATAAAAGGAGCCCTGTCGTATCATATGCACAAAAATCTACTCCCTACGCCTGGACCTACTTATGGCTTGAGTTTTTATCTACTCCATTCGCTGTCCATATCGCGCCGTCTCGTATTCAGTTTTGGGAAAGAGATACAGAGTTTCTTGCGTGAGCATAGGAGCCCAGGAAAAATAGGCGCACCACTATGTATCATGTAGCATCCATCTCTCTACACCGCCTATTCCACCAAAGCCGAAGAAATACGCTCTTCTACATAGCCAGAACCTAGAACCAGCTGATGAATCGAGCAGAACACACAACAACCTATCGTTTACTCACCAAGTCGTTCGGAAAGGCAAACGCCTAACAACTGCAACGAAACCCTTTACAGTACGTAGTACGATACAGCAGTTTTTTTTTTTTACTTTTCCATTTTCTGCGTAACGCCTCCGACGGTGTGCGATAATCCACGGTAGAACGCGTGTACAGTAGTGTACGGCGTGCCGGAAAAAATTCCGTGGTTTTCTGCTTTTGGGAATTCTATGAGTGATCAACGCTGAAGATCATGCTGCACATTGTCGGATGGCAAAGATAATCATAATCATAAGAGGCAACGAAACAAAACGAGGGGAAATCCAGGGAGTTACGAAGCGCCTGTAGATAAAAACACGAAGGCGCTCGCACCGTATCGGGTAGGGGGGAGAGAGGAGTGCCTGCTATATTATGTGTGGCCCGCCCTATCTGAGTTGAGAAAGGGAGAGGGGGCAGGCCAAAGAAGGATAGCAAAGGTGCCACTACAAGCAGTAGGTGGGGTGGACAAAAAAACATAATGTCTACGGTATATATATATATAACAACTACAGTTTCTTGTCGGCAGAGGGGGCTGGAGATAGTGTTGCAAAGGTAACAACGTAGATGGGATGGACAAAAACAAAGTATCTATCGTACATAAAAATAACTTCGTCTTTCGTATATACAAGGGGCAGTGGCTCACCTCATTGGCTCGATCGAAGCAGCCTGACAGCAGCAGTAGTAGTAGTAGGCGAACAAACTGTCTACTACGACTGGGGTACACGCATATATACAAATTATGTTTCGTGCAAAGGGGAGGGGGGTACTGCAGTACGTACTCGCCTCGTTGGTTCGGTCGGCAGCCTGAAAGTAGACGAACAACCGGTTGGGGCCGTCCCCAACGAAGAGGCTGTTGAAGCGCGTCAGATTCTCGTCCAATCTCATAAAAGCCTGTCGTTGTGTTGGGGTCGTCGTCGTCGTCAACAAGAAAAATACAGATAGATCGCGAAAAAACGGACCGACAGGGCGTGGATGGGTGTGTGCGTCGTGAGCCGAGAGCACACTCGTTTCAGAAAACAATGAGGGGGCCGTTCAGAAAACAGCTCTGATTAGGATTACCCAAGGTATCGTATCCCACTGGGCCCCACGGAAACTCGTGGGAAGTTCCGTGAGAACCCAGCCAACAGTACAATGGGACTGGGGGGGGGGGGGGGGGGGGGGGCCCCCTAATGATGATGATGTCAACCATTTGCTCGGCGGTGTCCATTGACCGCACTCCATGGGCAATCAAGAGTAGAAGTAGTGGTAGTAGTAGTAGTAGTAGTAGTAGTAGTAGTAGTAGTAGTAGTAGTAGTAGTAGTAGTAGTAGTAGTACTCGTAGTAGTAGTAGTAGTAGTAGTAGTAGTACAGTAGTAGCGAGTACTGCTGCACCTATAGTACTACCTAGTAAACACTAGTAAATAGGACCAAATATTGTAAGTAAAAATAGATAAATACATGCCTGGTAGGTTTTTGTGTACAGCATAGGTCCTGTTTGCTATGGTCCCCTGTAAAAAACATGTCTTCATTTTTTTTTCCCTTCCCTTTTGTCGTCTTCGCCCTTCTTTTCTCTCTCCCTCCCTAGTCGTATCTCAGATCCGGGGTCACGTAGCAGGCTGTCCTCGCCCCTTCCCACTACGTACGGTACGTGCCTTGCACTTTTATCGTGAGAAGGCTTCAGAGCCCTTTCTTCTTCCCGTCGACTCGCGTCGAATCACGCCTACCCACGCTACGTACGCGCTCTTAGCACTTGCTTCCTTTTTTTTTAATTTTGCCAATAAACTCACGATATCACCGCCTTGGCATTCAGACTCACGAAATCAATTCCGAGGGTAACTTCTATAGATAGACCACCGGGGGCGACCGGGTCTTACAAAAAAAAATGTTTTTATTTTGCAGCGGGTAGTGCTCTTGGCAGTGGGGCAACACGTAGGGCGACGCAAGTGCGCCCCCTCCCAAACATTTCCTGACCAACACTGCCCCCCCCCCCCCCCCCCCCCCCCCCCGACTACGGCCATGCATGAAAATAAAGTACACCCCACCACCCCACCCCCGGGCGGGCCACCTCCCCCGCCCCCGACATATTGAGTATCTCATGGGCGTCACTATCGAAACACAAGTAAACCTCGCCACAACGCAAACACAACAAATTATAGGGGGGGGGGGGGGGGATAAATGTCGGCGAAATAAAACAAGAAACCGATAAACTATCCTCGCGGGGAGGACCAAAGGCAGTTAGTTGCTGCTCCGTGAGTAGGACACAATTGTGGTGCACTGCCCGTTCAGACATGCGCACAGCGGAGTTTGTCTGCACGTTTCCAATGATCGATTTCATCTGAGGTGAAGTGTTCGGCCCTCCTACGGTTGAAGGAGACTGTTCGCGATCGTGTCCCACAGATATCGCACGGCGTTCGTGGGGGGGGGGGGATGAATGCCAAACATCCCCTACGCAGCGTATCACTTGATCTTAGTGTGGCTTACCCTCCCTCCCGGAGGGCCGAATCTGACAAAAAAAAAACGGAGTGTTGGGCGCCCTTGGGTGACTTTTTTTTTTGTGTGAGCTTGAGTGGTTTGACGCTTGGTGCGCGTAACGAAAGTTGTAGTTACAATTTTTTCTCGTGGGGTAGCGTGGAGAAGAGAGAGAGAGAGAGAGGAGAGAAGAGAGAGAGTAGCTTTGGTTCCTACGAGTATCTCTATTGTTGTTGTGTTTGCCGAGCTCGGTGAGAACCTCGCCGAGCATCATGTATATACCTCGTACGACACTTGAGAACAGTGCAACAACTACATAGTACATCGCGCGCCGGCCATATCAATCGATTACGTTGCTCGAGGCTGCTTTATCCAGGAAGATATTGTGAGATTCGTACATTAGTACAAGTAGACGTACAGAGACCCCTGTACCTTCTACCTCCCTCTCAAGCTGTGGGTCTGTCAACATAACCGCAGCCGAGCTTCGCGCATACCAGTGCCTGATACCTGGTAGTGTACTGATTACCATGTATACTCGTACGGCATACGTACGTACTCGTATATATAGCAAAGCTAAAGCTTTACGAGTATACCGGTACCTTGTATCATAGCCGTCGGCGTGAAGTTAGCTACTGTAACTGAGGGTCGTTTCCGCATCGCCCGCAATACTCGGTACGAGAGCTTTGGGCCGTGAGATCTATGCTGGGTTGGATTGGTTGTTTGGAATCCTGACGGTCGGCAGGCACAAGCGAACAACCTACGTATCTCTCTCTCTCTCTCTCTCTCTCTCTCTCTCTCTCTCTCTCTCTCTCGCCCGGCAGCCAGCAAAGGCGCGATTTATACATTCACGCCTATCATGCACTTACTCGTGGCGAAGCTTCTTACATACAGGTACCAGGTACCACTTTGAACCGGAATATAAGTAATGTTTGTATATCAACATTTCGTTGAAATGTTTCTTATATTTTGGGTCAGAGTGGTATGATACAGCAGTGTACAGCAGTTGTGCGGAGGGAAAGGAGGTAGGAAGGAAGGAAGAGCAAAAGCCGGGGAGAGGGGCATGCATCTTGCATCGACATAAATACAGATCAAGAAGCCGAAGGATTTGCTCGCCGAATTTCGCATACGTACGTACTGCTGTACGACGAGTACTCTGTTGTGCAGTTGCAGCACAACGTAAACACGAGGATTCAATACGACTCGGACGTACTCGTAGTGCTTACGACGAGTATGTACTCGTACGTATGATGGATGTGTAAGAGCATCAACACGCCGAAGATGTCGATCCCATCACCATCACCTACCTGCGACTTGCTGGAGTCGACGTCCGGCCCGAAAGCTTCCACGAGCTTGGACATGCACCATCGATGTCGAGCCGTCAGCGCCATGACGCGAACACTCCGCACGCAGCAGCAAGTGCCCGACCTCGGCCAGCCACGGCAGGCAGGCAAGTCAGCCAGCCAGCGCCCAGTGCCTTGCCTCCTTCAGGATAGCGCAGTATACGTTTCTCACCCAAGCGGGCAACCGACTGACCGCGGTCACTCGCTACTTGCGATAGGACGATCCAACTTTGACGCCTGTACCGCTACTACTACTACAATACTGCTGTGCCGGTAGATTATTGCGGGTATAATCTACAGGGCGTGAAACACGCGGAATGGGGTTCCCCCCCCCCTACGTTCCTTCCCTTCCTCTTTGATATATATATATAAGTGTTCCCTTCACCTACCCTACCTACACCAAGCGAAATCCGCGAGAAGAAAGCGGCCGGAAGAAGAAGAAGATCATCGGATCATCGGGAGACACCGACCAAAAAACGAAAAGCACCGCAAAAAAAAAAACGTTTCGGAGGCGTTTTTCCCAAAAATCCGTTAGTCTTTTTTTGTCTCAAGATGAAAAAAATGCGGCGAGATTGGATGCATGCCCCCGGTGAAAATATCCAGACTCCAAAGCTATATCCATACATATGTGGAGTACAAGAAGGATCCAAACATGCATCCAGCGCGCAAAGCTGCTTATTGGGTGCTGCGTGTATGACGATGAGCAATGACGAAGTCGACGCACCAAGAGGAAAGCAGAGTACATACATTTACGATAATCTATAATATAATGTAATCTGTACTCGTGAGTATCGCGGTTTGGAACGTCGTGTGAAATCACGTACGTACGTATCAAAATGTCAGGTCGAAGAAGATCGAAAAAATGGATCCACAGAAACCAGAAATTTGCGGCTTCTGGTGTCTGTCTCATCGTGATAATATCTTAACTGCGTCGGGGATCTTGTGCGCGCGATATATCTCTACCAGGTAAGATCTAACAAAATTAAGCGACGGCAAAGATAATAATATCGCTCTTTTCGCCACAACATATATACTTACTACGGAAAAAAGGAGTGAGTGTGTTCACACGGAGTTTCAGCGTCGTCCGCAAAACGGATATGTCGCACTTTCGTATAGACTTTATCGATACGTAACCTTTCTCTGTGAGCGACGGAAGGGACTACATTTCGGCATGGAATTTCTCGACGAAACCAAAAAAACGGATTCCTAAAAATAAATCGAAAACGTCTGATGTATGTGTATGTATGTACGTGTGCTGCTCAGCAACACAGCTCCCAAAAATTGGAGTTAAGTGAGGTTAAGTTATAATATTTCCACACGGTTGCGAAAACTAAATGCCGATTAGGTGAATGTCACTACTCGACGTTCGTACCAGGTATAATATTAGGACGGCGGGACACATATAATAGTAAGCACGACCGAATATGCTGGAAGTATTATTACGCACTCGTACAAACAAGTAGAAAAAAAATGACTCGTACGTCGTACTCGTACTCGTACGGTGTAGGTTTGTTTATACCCTTGTTCATATATATATATGATATGTATGGTTATCGATCCTGTGATTTTACTATTAATATATGATGGTCCCCCGTACTATTAATATTACCGGGGAGCATAGTAAATACGGTACACAAAAACCTTTATATTTCCCTATTTTTACTTACGAAAATATTTCGTCCTATTTACGAAAGGTGAGCCGCAGTACTGCTGTGAAGTAGTATAGTTAGTGTTATTATTACAGCTGAACCAGCTCGTACAAAAAGATGTCAACATCTGTACTCGTAAACCACAATAACAGCTTCCCTGGCACGCACTTGACGAGTACCAAACAGAGGTATTATTATGTATGATAAAAGTTCAAGTTTCTACGTATTTTTATGTACTCGTACTTCAGTATTATTATACCTCCAGAGGAGAGAGGGAGGATTGACAGGACGACTTTACGAGGCACAGATCAGGGCCACGAAATAGCGGCGTCGTCCTGCGCACGGCAGAAAAAAAAAATCTACAGCTGCTGCCGTCGTACCCAAATAATACCGGGTACGAAATCTAACATAGTATACGTAGCTGACTCAATTGCACGCACGAAGAATTGACGGCCAGCACGGAGTACCATACCATGTACCTGGTGCGTATGATACATACATATATACCAGGTACGTAGTATCGTTCGGTATTGGGAGCACACGTTCCACACCGCAAAGGCTCCCTCTGTGCCATACTATAACCCCTACTATAAGCCCCCCCTCTCTTGCACGAGTCGTACACCCGTGACCCTTTCAAAAAGGTAGAAAGGTAATCCCAACTATTAAATAACTCAATGGTGGTAAAAAACAAAAAACGACAACAACAATCGCCACAAAACAACTGACTGCCGTTGCATCATTACTACCGGAATATACTGCTTGAAGTTTTTACTATCCCCCTCCCTGGTCAAAGGGTCAAATGACTAAGGCAAGCAAAAACAAATGAGTGCGCTCTCTCCCCCCCCCCCCCCTCCCCATGGCCATACGACTACGGCCGTGCACGATATGAGAACACCCCCCTCCCCCCTATCTCCTTCTTGAAGCATATTATACCTGCCCCCACCCCTCCAACAAACGAGTACGCCCCCACCCCCCCGTGTTCCGTCCCGGCATCGTAGGGATGCGAGGAAGGTCTATGGTCATACGACTACCGCCATGCATTATAATGAGTACACCCCCCCCACCCCTTCCGGGAGAATGTGAACGGTACAAGGAGGAAAAGGATGTATTAGAGATGATAAAAATAGACGAATGTGACATGGAGAAGTTTGGTGCACTAAACAGTAGCGAGAAGCCGATCGCTATCTTGAGAGATAGATGGTGGCCACAGGCGGCGAAACAGGAAGGGGATAACATTAGCAAAACGTCTCTTTGTAATATATGGAAACAACGTAATGAGCACCCAAATGTTGGAGGTGTCCCTATTAGGAGTAGGAACGGTGCTCCGTCTCGAAAAGGATGCGTGGTCAATGGTCAAAGTACTAAGGCAAGAAACAAATGAGTACGCCCCCCCCCCCCCATGCAAGTCCGCCTCACAAGCGGTTCTTAGTAGGATGCAGCTCGCCCTTCATGCGACTCGCCCCCCCCCCCCCCACCCGCCTGTTCAAGGGTCGCTTTTAGAATGCTAACTGCACCGATCGTCCAATGTCCTCGCTGCCAAACGAATTAAAGCGCACACAATCCGTCCCTGGTGGTGGGGGGCTGTCTTAAACCCATTCAGAACTGAAAAACATATCCCACACTGATTCCAAGTAGTGTGTTCCCAAATACGTGGGACCAGTTCTTAACCCATTCAGAACTGGAAAAAAAAATTCCCACACTAATTCCGAGTAATTTGTCCCCAAAAACGGGAAACCAGTTCTTACGGGGTTAAGAGGTGAACAGGGCGGAGATTGGAAAAACAAGCAAAAAAAAAAAAAAAAAAGGACTTCGTGTGTATAACGACGTTAACCAAAACCACGCGAAAAAAAAAAATGGCTACGCGTGGCGAGTACTCGTACGTCTTTAACGATCTCCCATGTACTCTTTCCACGGCACGGCACACGTACACACCCCCCCCGACTCGCACGGTTCAACACTTGACAACGAACAGCTCTTCATCACCCCCTTCGTGACCTAAGCGACCAAAAAAATGATAACTTGGAAAAAAAAAAAAAAAAAATGACTTCGTGTGTATAACGACGTTAAATCAAAACCACGTCAAAAAAAAAAAAGACAAAGAAAAAAACTACGACTCGTAGGCACGTCTTGAACGACGCGCTCCCCCTTCCAGCATCTCTTTCTACGCCACGACACGCCACGGCACACGAACACCCACCCACCCACCCACCCACCACCGACTCGCACGTTTCATCACTCAAACGCAACTGCTCTTGGTTTTCTTCGAAACCCCCCCCCCCCCCGAGGTTAGCGCGGCCAAATCAAGTTGACAACTTTTTTTTTTTTGTGTCGTCGGGTTTTTTCAACCGCGTCTGTCTACGAGGAGCAAGCAGCGTGAGCCCCCCCCCCAGGGAGTGCGCGGGGTAGAGGATCGTGTCGCGCCCACGCCGTACGGACTTATTGCATTGCAACCACTACTGTTGCCCGGACACCCTAATACCATGCACCAGTGAGGTCCCCTTATTTCGCCCCCCCCCCCCCCCCCCCCCCCCCCGGGGGGGGTGCTCATGTCGTGCACGGCCGTAGTCGTATGACCATACTCGTAGACCCTCGCATCCCTACAGTGCCGGGACGGAGCACGTTGGGTTTTCACCAACCACGCAGGCATTGCTTGCACCAAGCGCGGGGGGGGAGGGGGGGGGAGTCACGCGATTTATTACCCTTTTGTAGGTAGTATGTGGGTCTACGCGAGGACGTACACATAATATCACTCCGACGCTTAAAACACGCCTTCTAAAGCCAAACACGGGGGGAAGGGGGGGGGGGGGGGGGGGCGGGGGGGGGGGAATCCCGCGATTTATTATACGTTTTTGTATGCAATACTCTGCTACATTTATAGCTCTACCTGACCAAAAAAAACGAGCGTGTACACAAGCTCGTTCCGACACTTGACGTGGTTGGGTTGGGTTTAAAAACAGCCGCAGCCCACCTGGTCGTAAAACAACGTAACAATAAAACAGTGGACACAAAACCAACAACTAAATGTAACAATTCAATATATAGGAAACCGGGCGGGACTATAGTTCTTGTTTTTTTCTTCCCGGCCTCTGATCCCGCTCGCCAACTCGTTCTACAGCAGTCGCTCCCGAAACCAACAACAGCCCCCCCCCCCCCCCCCCCCCCGGAAGAAACTCGCGCTGTGAAAAAAAAATAGGACTGCTGGGAACCTGAGAATAAAAAAATAAAAACAAACTACCCTACCTTACAAGGCGAGACATGTTCCTGAATATAGGGCCGTTTCGAGTGTCCATAATGATATCCGAATTGTCCTTATACATCCGGAGGGGGAGATATTACACACCAGGTTACCTGCTACCTGGTAGGGCGAGAAAGAGCACCAACATGACAGACGGGTAACAAAACCAACCCTACCCTTACCCTACGTAATAATGTTTCGTGGCTTCCGCAAGAAAACAAAAAAAAGAAAAAAAGAAAAAAGAAAAAAAGAGGGAGCGGCGATTACGATCCGGGGCATCGCTTGTCACACTTTTTCCTTTGCGTTATACGCTCTGGAGTCGCGACTGCCATAGTGATGAAAGTCGCGGCAGCCTTAGTCGAGATAGTCCCTTCGTCGCGTTTCTCATGGGCCGCCGCCATCGAAACACTACCAAAACCTCGCCAGGCGCATGGAGGGTAAGCTGCAGGGGGGGGGGGGCTAAATGTCGGTGAAACCAAAAAAAGAAACTGATGAATTATACTCGCGGGGGAACCAAGGCAGTTAGTTGCTGCTCCATGGGCAGCGTGCATTTCCTCAAAGCGAACCACACTCAGACGGAAAATTCCGAGAACTTTCCGAGAACTTTCCGAGAATTTTCATCAAACGAAAAAATAAACAATACTACATTAGTGGCCTAACAAAGAAGAGGGAGGTTTAATGTCATCCTCTACGGCGAAATTGAACAGTTCAGATTTTTGCGGCGCCACGACCCTGAACGTCACCACCAAATGAGCGCAGGAATTTTCCACCAAAATCACAAATGTCCAGAAAATTTCCAGGAAAATGTATTTTGAAAAAAAAAAAGGACCGATAGGAAAACTGCGGGCGAGAAATACCTTTTCTCTCTACTTGTAATATGTAATATCCAACTATTCCTCAACTGCTACGTGCGAACTGCATGCACGTGACTGCTGCGAAGCGTCCTCCTGTCGCTTCGTGTGGAACGAAAAAAAAAAAGAGCTGTCAAATTGTGCCGGAGTCCCTTCGGGACGAACCGAGGGAAAGGGAATACAGCGGGGAAAAATCAGCGACCGCTCATTGGCCCACTCGAAATGAACCCCCCCCCCCAACCCCGACTGTTACCAGCTGAACGACCGCCGTCGAGCTCCGAACGCGGATATACTGCGGGTACACATACTCGTACATGGTAAAAAAAAAACACAACACGAACAAGTTCGCTAAATGGCCGCAATGTGCAAACCAACAAAAAACATGCACGCTAGCTTCAACGCCTCGTGCCACGCACAACCCAGCTTTCAGAACCGTGCGCGGTCCAGTCCAGCCTTGGTAGTAGCCTCCGTGCCCATCGCACCAGCCGCTACAGTAGTCGGCACGGCTTCCATCGCGGCTTCCGGGTTTGTCGCCCCCCCCCCTGCCTCGATTCCCGCTCGCACCCCACCTTTTCCGTCGGGTCTTGGGCCGTCGAAGTGCTGCCAATCTACGGGGAGCAGAGCGTCTCCGGCATTGTTCTGCTGAGTGGTGGTGATGGAGCTACTTGGAATTGCCAGCCCCGTCCCAACACCACCACGACCACCACCACCAACATGTGGAGGAGTCCCAGCCGCAATCAAGCCAAGCACCGTCTTCGTGTTTTCCCCGTGGATCGCCACGGCTGCTGCAGATTCTACTGCTCCTACTGCTCTTGTTGCGCCTAGTGCTCCTGCCGCGCCTGCGGCTCCTACTGCACCTACTGCGCCTACTGCTCCCACTGGCCCCATTGGTTCTACTGGGCCGACCGCAAGACCGACACGGTTCCCGTCCCAACCTTTCCCCTCTCCCATCGACATCTCCGGCGCCATCCCCGGCAGTCCCGCTAGGTCTGGTCGACACCGTACCAGCGGCTGGGGAACCTGCAAAGGGCTTTGGAACTGTGGCTGCAGCTGCGGTTGCGGGTGTTGGTACTGTACTGGCGCGCTGTGCTCCACGCCACCACCACCACCACCACCGTGTCCGCCCGCTGGCGATGCCGATGCCTCTAGCATCGACGCGGGTGATGATTGCAAGGCGGTGCCGCTTGCTCCAGAGCCGCTGCACACAGCAGCAACGGTAGCAGCAGAAGCAGAACCGTTCCTGCTGAGCGTCGGGGCCGCCGCAGGCGCCGCAAGCGCCGCAGGCGCGACCAGAGGCGCGACCAGAGGCGCGACGGCGGCACGCGACAAAACGTTTCGAGGCGAACGAGATTTCCTCCTCCCTCCCCCCGTCCCAGACATCCCTCCTCGCTCATCCCACACCCTCTTCTCCACGAGACCAAGGTCCGTCCTATCGGGTCGCCGGGCCCCGCCGCGTCCGCCCCCCGCCCCCCCGGTTCCGCTTCCATCGCCGCCGCCGCCACCGACCCGCCGATTAGCACCGTTCACAAACGGCAGCGTCAGAACTTGGCCCGGGTATCCCCCGAGCCTCCCCGACCTCAACCCCCCCGCCTCACCCCCTCCCCCCGCCCCACCAACACCGGAAAAGCCTACTTCGTTGGCAAAACTGCCGTCCTCACAGGCATCCATATCGGCGAAAAGGACGCTTTCCAGCTCTTTCAAGAACGTGTCGCCCTCATCAGTAGACGGAGGCGGTGGCAGAAACAAAGGGACACGAGCGGCCGCAGGGGCACTCTGGAGGTGGGTGGTGCCGGCGTCGACTGCCAGCGGCGCAGGTCCCACAGCAGCAGCACCAGCACCAGCAGCACCAGCAGCACCAGCAGCACCAGCAGCACCAGCAGCACTAGCAGCACCAGCAGCACCAGCAGCAGCAGCAGCAGCAGCAGCAGCAGCAGCAGTAGCACCAGCAGCACCAGCAGCACCAGCAGCACCAGCAGCAGCAGCACCACCAGCAGCAGCAGCAGTAGCAGCAGCAGTAGCACCAGCAGCACCAGCAGCACCAGCAACAGCACCAGTACCAGCAGCACCAGCCTTTCCCCTGTCCTCTCTGGGGGTTCCTGGTCGCTCGCTTCCCTCAATAAGGGTGGCCCAGTCTTCGCTCGAAACCTCCGCTAAATCGTCGTCATAACTACCGGCGGCGGCGGCGGCGACCAAGCTAAATTCATCGTGAAACCCGCCCGCTCCAGGCATGCTACCACCACCGCCACCACCAGCACCAGGACTACCACCACCACCACCGTCACCGCCCCCACCACCACCACCACCACCGTCACCACCACCACCATCATCACCGCCACCACCACCAGGAGCGCCCGGCGCAGGGTCGCTCTCCATGAAGTCACCCTCTGCATTGCCGCTGTCGCCGTTAAGGTTGCCCCCATGCCCGGCACGCCCACTGCCGCCCCTACTGTCGCCACCGCCACCCCTACCACCATCACCACCACCACCACCCCTACCGCCACCATCACCACCACCACCACCATCATCACCGCCACCACCACCAGGAGCGCCCGGCGCAGGGTCGCTCTCCATGAAGTCACCTTCCGCATTGCCGCTGTCGCCGTTAAGGTTGCCCCCATGCCCGGCACGCCCACTGCCGCCCCTACTGTCGCCGCCTCCACCCCTAACACCATCACCACCACCACCACCCCTACCGCCACCATCACCACCACCATCACCACCACCACCACCACCAGGAGCACCCGGCGCAGGGTCGCTCTCCATGAAGTCACCCTCTGCATTGCCGCTGTCGCCGTTAGGGTTGCCCCCATGGCCGGCACGCCCACTGCCGCCCCTAATGTCGCCGCCGCCACCCCTATCACCGCCACCACCACCATCACCACCACCACGACCACCACCTCCGCCGCCGCTGCCGCCGCCACCGCCCCCGCCGCCGCTGCTGCTGCTGCTGCTGCTGCTGCTGCTGCTTCTGCCGCGATCGCCACCACCACCATCGCCACCCCCACCATCACCCCCACCACCACCACCACCGCCACCACCGCCGCCACCACCATCACCATCACCACCACCACCACGACCACCATCACCGCCGCCGCCGCCGCCGCCGTCGCCGCTTCCGTCAAAACCTACTTGTTCAACGTCGTATAAGATCCACGCAAGGGCGTTGGCGCTGTTGAGGAGGTCGATAGCGCGGTCGCGGAGGTACAGCGCGTCTCGAACCGGCTCCATCTCCTCGTTTTTATCGGGACCTCCGTTGGGTTTCGTCAGTACCACCGCCTGGGGAGGAAGGAGAGGGCGGAGGCATCAATATGGGAGGGGGGGGGGGGGGGGGGGGGGGGGAAGAAAAAAGGGGGGGGGGGGGGGGGGGAGGAGGTCCACCAGAATCAGAAGCGTGCGCAAATAAACAAGGCGCCGCAGGAGGCGTCAAGAGTGCGGATAGACCGGCGGCCTTAAGTCGTCGTCGCAGGCATAAGAAAGGTTGACAGACCCGCAGCCATAAGTCGTCGCCGCAGGCACAAGAGTGATACTAGACCGGCGGTTGCGAGGCAAATGGAGCGGGGGTCTGTCAGAAGCAGTCGTAAGTCGATCACCGGCCCCCATTTCATGACTCTACAGCTTTCAGGGCAGACATTTCCCTGATCTGTATGATCTGTATGACCTTTATGATCTGCTGTAGCTCATGTTAACCGGGTGTAGAAAAGCCGTACATCCAAAAATCTGCATCATCTAGAACATATTTCCTGGGGGTTGGATCTGTGTGATACATAATCGTACAGATGCCGCAAAATAACTCACAACAGCCAGGCTATTTATTACCATCCAGATGATCTATCTACATACGTAGATCGGCCATCTCACCCGACCTGTGCACAGTTCTACACGCCTCCGCCTTGTGCAAAAAAAAAGTGACAAAAAAACCGGAGCACACCAATCCGCCGTAGGATCGAAAAAAAAGAAGAAAAAACTCTCCCCTGACCTTAACAGCATCCCCTTCGACAGAGCACTGCAGCCCGAGGCGCTGGTAGAGCGCGGGGGCGAACTCCTCCCCCCCCTCCCCGTCAACCCCGGCCCACGGCACCCACGTCGTCCAGCACTCGTGCGGGTTGTCCAGGAACGGCCTCACCACTTCAGTGCACGTCACGCACCCGCCGCTGTCCCCTTCCCCCGTCCCCCCGTCCCCGTCCTCGTCATAACGCCAACCGGAGTGCTCGCAGACGAAGTCAGAGTTCATCCGGAACGACGGGTACGGGCACGCGGGCAGCGTCACCAGCGCCGCCGCCTCCAAGGTCCGGATGAGATGCTTCTGAATCTCCTCGATGACGAGACGCATATAAGAGGTGGCTACACCACCACGACCACGACCGCCGCCGCCGCCCCGCTCGGCCACCAACGCAGCAGAAGCGGCGTCCACCCCTACCGTCTTGTCTCCCGCGGCCGCTACCGTAGTAGTAGCAGTAGTAGCGGAGCCGGGGCCGTCCCCATCCATCCCCGGCCTCGCTCGCGCCGTTCCCTCCTCGTACAGAAGGAGCGAACGGCGGAACTCACCCAGAGTCCACATGAGGCTGCCGAGCTGGTCCAGCCTGCGCTCCCGCTCCTCCAAGGTCGAGGCGGCCGTCTCCGCCATGATCCCCTCGCCGCGAACGATCCAGCCGAAGCTCTTCCGGACCATGCGCGCCGCGTCCAACACGCCCACGATGTCTCTCAGGGCTCTCGCCATCAGCGGCAGGGGGGAGCACGCCTCCTCCAGCGCGACCTCGGGGAGCGAGCACGAGGGGTCACCACCGTCGTCAACGCCGTAGCCGCCCACGTCCGCCACAGCGCAGCAGCTCCGCACCCCGCGCATCTCCCCGCGCGCGACGTCCGGCATGGCGCCGGCGAGGGTCTCGCCGGCGACCACCCGCCAGGTGTTCTGCGCCGCCTCGTCTGCATCCATGCGGCCTCCGCGGCCGCGGTTGCTCTCGCC